>PVIU01002523.1:0-169603 GCA_004026605.1 Ondatra zibethicus | reverse complement strand
CACACACACACAGTCACATACATCACAGGCACACACATCACAGGAACACACACACATCACAGGCACACACACAGGCACACACAGGCACACACATCAAAGGCATACACATGCACAGGCACACACACACAGTCACACACATCACAGGTACACACACACAGTCACACACATCACAGGCACACACACAGTTACACACATCACAGGTACACACACACAGTCACACACATCACAGGCACACACACAGTCACACACATCACAGGCACACACACACAGTCACACACATCACAGGCACACAAGACACAGCACCTACACACATAAAGAAGGGATGGGGAACATGCTGGCCCACAGGTAACACACGGTCATCTGGAAAGTTCCATCTTAAATCTAAAATGGCAACTTTCCTGCATCGGGAGAAAGAAGAGCTGGCTTCACAATACACGGGCCTGTGGGTAGGCCCAGATTTCCCCACCCAGTTCTGCTTAGACTGTATTCTCTGGCTTTGGCCTGTGTTATTTTCTCAGCTACCAGTTCTGGCCAGAGGCAATACTCAAAATGGCCCTCCTCCGGTAAGTCATGGGCACTGGTCACAGAAAGGCTACCGGAGTTCTTGAGAGGGTCTTTGATGCTGGCCAAAAGAGAGATAGGAGGCTGATGAGGGTGTGGCCAGGCGTGACCCTTTCGTTGTTGGATTCCAAGTACTATTGGATGTGGATGTGTCGGGAGAGAACATGTCGGGGTGCTGGCCAGGGCTCTCTAATCACAAGGTCACCTCAGACCCACCTCTGCCCCTCTCCAGTCTGTGTCTGAGGAGAGAACCCTGTTCAGGCTGCTTCAAACCCTCTCCCTTGCTGCCTGATTTCCCGTTGGGCCCAGGCGATGGGAGGGCCCAGCAGGAGACTGCTGTGGTCAGGGCCCTTCCTTGCCCTCTCTTCCCTGTGGCAGGTTGCACTTCAGGAAGCAGCTGCGTTCCTCTGATGCTGCAGAGCTCGGGAACCAGAGACAGGCAGATCCCTGGGCTCTCTGGCCAGCTCTGCTTAGCTAGTCTGGGCTACTTGACCAATTCTAGGCCAGTCTTAAAATAAAACAAAACAACCAAAAAAAAAAAAAAAAAGGAAAAGGAAGGAAGGAAAGAAAGAAAGAAGGAAGGAAAAGAAATGAAAAAGCACAACATTCAAGGTTGCTGTCTTGTTGGTTAGCCTCTGCAGGCACATGTGTACACATGTATGTATACATGCTCATTCATGCCTGCACGTATGTAAACACACATGCACAGAAAGACTGCAGCTTCTGTCTTGGACACCCTTTGACTTTCTTTCTCTTGGCTCAGCCCCACCCCGCAAGGCTATGACCTGCTTTATAGCGAGGGCCCCAAGTCTAAACACAGAAACGTCTAAATCCTGAACAGCAAGTAATGGCAGTTTGCCTATAATTCCTTGAATTACTTCAGAAAGACCTGCAGCCATGGGAAAGTCTTGAGATGACTTGGATGAGAGTCACCTCTGCAATCAGATTACCACAGTCTTGAGAGATACGCCGAGCCATAGCCACCAGGCAAAGGCGATTTCAGCTTCTTGGCTCTTGGAAGCTGTGAGCGATTGTAAATGCTTATCATTTCATGCGGCCAAGGGCTGGGGTGATTCATTACTCACTATAGATAACTCACACGGCTGCATGGGCGCCTGTGTAGTCAAACACAGCCTCACACAGCTCCATGGGCGCCTGCGTAGTCAAACACAGCCTCACACGGCTCCATGGGTGCCTGCGTAGTCAAACACAGCCTCACATGGCTGCATGGGTGCCTGCACAGTCAAACACAGCCTCACACGGCTGCATGGGTGTCTGTGTAGTCAAAACGTTGCCTAAACTGTCCAAGGGGGTTCTGCTTGCAGATAGAGCTCAAGGCTGCAGCCTGCTTGGAGGGCGCACACTTCCAGTTAGTTCTTGTTTTTATGTGATTGAAATACTTGATGCAGACAACTTACAGGAGAAAGGAGCATTTTGGGTTCATGACATCAAGAAGATTTAGACCGCAGTTGTTCAGCTCCATTTTATTTGGGTGGAACACCATGACTGCTGGAACTTGTGGCAGAAGACAGCTGTTTACTACAGGCCTGGAAGGAGAGAGGAAGGCAGGAGCTAGGGACTGGGCATCATCCTCAAGGCCAGCTCCCAGTGACCCACTTACATCATCTAGACCGTACCTCCCAAAGTTTCCAGAACCTCTCAAAGTAATACCACCAGCTAGGAACCAAACATTAAACACATGAGCCTGGGAGGGACGCTGAAGACTCCAACCATCACAGCTGTCTTACGGACAAGATGCCGGGGCTAGTGTGTCTGACCCAAGTCTCTTCTCATCCATCCCAGAAATGGGAGTCTGGAATGAGCCCCAGTCTCGCTATTGTACAGCTGCAGGGCTGAGGAGGAAATAAGGGGAGGAAGAGGAAATGAGAAGAGGGAAGTAGGCCAGAGAAAGAGATGGCCTAATTAAAAACAAAACAAAACCCGAAAAAAAGGCAGTGGTGGTGCACACCTTTACTCTCAGCACTCAGGAGGCAGAGGCAGGTGTATCTCTATGAGTTTGAGGCCAGCCTGGTCTACAGAGTGACTTCCAGGACAACCAAGGCTACACAGAGAAACCCTGTCTCGAAAAACCAAAAAAGAAAAAAAAAAAACCCAGCTCAAGCCAATGAGAGGCTTTGTTTGAAAATCAAGATTAATGATGCCTGAGGATCAAGCAGCATTGATCTCTGGCCACACATGAACACACACACACACACACACACACACACACACACATACACACACGGAACCTTCATTTCAGGGTCTATCTGCTCTTCAGCAAAGCCACCTAACACATCAAATGAGACCACCACAAGAGCCCATGAGAACACTGTGAAGGTAACATGTTGTCCCCAGGCCCGTGACACTGTGCCATTCCTTGCAAGCATTTTCTTTCATGTACAGTACTGTGATGGTTGATGTTGGTTGCTAACTTGACAGGCTTCTAGAATCACCCAGGAGACAATGCGCATATGTCTAGGAGGGACTATCTCTTAAAGATTATTGATTTAATTTTATATTTACATGTGTGTGTACCATGTGCTTGCTGGAACCTGTGGAGGTCAGAAGGCTTGGATCCCTCAGAACATTAGTTATGGGTGGTTCAGAACTCCCATGTGGGTGCTGGGAACTGAACCCAGGTCCTCTGCCAGAGGAGTAAGCATTCTTAACCTCTCAGCCATCTCTCCAGATCCTACAGGGAAGGATATTGATTGGGTTAACTGAGCTGACACCATTTCCTGCACTGGCTCCTGGACCTGAATAAAAAGGAAAAAGCAATCTGAACTCGGCATCCGTACCTCCCCACATCCTGACTGGGCGTGCCATGTGACCCGCTGCCTGCCACGGATTCCTACCACGATGGATTGGACCTTCAAACTGGAGCCGAAACAAACATTTCCCTGCCTAAGATGTCAGGTGTTTTGTCTCAGCAACTGGTAAAGTAAATAATCGAGGCACCAAATCCTGACTGCCTGGCCTCCATGCTGAGGTGCTGTTCTGGCTCTGCCAGCAAACAAACCAGCAGCTCTCCAGGCCCCAGGGAGCAGCCTTGTCTGGAGAAGATGGCAATGCCCCCTCTCGTAGGCGGATACGTTCCTCCCCACAGTTGGCTGAGGCCAGCAGCCAGGCATTACTGCACAGGGGGCCCCTTTGTGAGGCTGAGAGGTCTCGGGGTGTCCTCTGTGAGTCACTTCCTGTTATTTCCCTCCAAGAAGTCCTGCCATTCTTTAGAGCAAAATCTGACATTTTTGCAGGACTAACTTCTGGGGCCTTTTGGTCAAGAATTAGTGGTGAGGAGCTCTGCAGAGATCCTTTCTTTCATATTTACAAAGCTATTAATTGGCTTCTTTTTAAAATTAGTCTCCATTATGAGTTCAGTTGGAGCAGGAACGGAGCTTTATTTAGCCCCAAGCATCAAAAGGTTTTAAAGGGTTCTTTTTTAACAAATGAATCTTCTGTGGCAAGAAGGCCAGCAAAATCACTACCAGGGCTGTTAGTGTCAGAGCCTGGGCCCTGGTGGCCCAACAAGCCAGGATCCATCACCATCCTCAATGGGCCGATTAAACACACAATTTCTAGAGAAAGGTGATTTATTCAACTTGGCTACGATGGGAAAATGAACAAATAGAAGTCTGATGGCACCTGACTCCATCTTTGGGTCCTTGATATGAAGGAAGTTTAGATTTCAACTGAAGGAAAGGGACTGGAGAGACGGTTGAGAAGTTAAGAGCACTGGCTGCTCTTCCAGAGGACCCTGGTTCAGTTCCCAGCACCCACATGGTAGCTCACAACTGTAATTCCAGTTCCAGGGGATCCGACACCCCCTTCTGGCCTCCTTGGACACTGCGTGCACACAGTGCATATATACGCATGTACGCAAAACACCCACGCAGATAAGTAAGTAATTAGAAGGTAAGAGGTGTGTGTTGCTAGGCATCCATGGTCAAGTTGCAGTCCCGCCCACCATGACCCATCACTATCCTGTCCCCACTGTCCTGTAAGACAAGTCGCCAGAACTGTGTGAAGTCTCTTCCTGGGAGTCCCTCTTTGGCTGGCAGCAGGCTTCAGCCCTTTCCTTTGCTCAGCATGCTACTCCCGTGGAGCTTCCAGGCCCTTGGAGACTGTGTTTCAGTGTTCTGATGGCCCAGGGGAGGGGCGCGGCGTCTCTGTAGAGCCCCAATCCATGAGCTTGCCAGTTATTGAGCCATAAAGGAGCTCATCTCCACCTCCCTTGAGTTCTGAGGCTCTGGGAAGCAATCTCTATCATCGGATGGACACCTGGGACACCTGGGACCAGCTGCTACGTCACTTTTGTCTTTCTCCATCCTGACCCAGGGCTCCCAGAGCTCTGGCTGCAGGGCACAGGTACACCTTCAGTTCAGTCACCCAGGATAGGGTCTGGGGCTCCTTATTTCTCAAGGGGATGCTGATAGTGATGCTTCATTCCAAGACCACACTTGAGGAGCCGAGAGCATGCCATGGGAAGACTGAGCTCAAATGCCTCACTGCAGTCCGGGAGGAGCAGACATCTTAGGCATGGTTAAGCTTGTCCAACAGCCCCTCTACCGCCGGGGGCAAGAGCTTCTCAGGGTTCATTGCACCTGTGAGTCTCCCAGGAGCGTGTGAAAATGCAAATGTAGTCAGATTCCTCACTGCTGTGGTGGACAGAGGGCTGAGCTCCAACAGCTTTTTGGAGACTTTCAAGCTGCCCACCAGTCTAGGGACCCCATGGGGTAAAGGAGATCTCTAGACAGGGGCCTGACCCTGCGAAAGCGCATGCTGGCGTTTAGTAATATTGCAACAGTGTTAAAGTGGTGGAACATGAGAGAGAGAGAGAGAGAGAGGCAGACAGAGACAGAGAGAACATGTTTGTGTGCATCTGTGTGTGTGTGCATGTGTGCATAGAGTCTTTAAATACAGGTTGACATTGAAAAGCAAGACTTTTTTTTAATTAATGCATATATATACACATAGAGCAGTCAGCAAAGGTTCAGCCTCAGATGTCACTCCTCAGGAGCTGTCCATTGCTGAATTGGAATTAACCAAGTAGGCTAATCTGGCTGACTGGTGAGCGCCAGGGATCTGCCTGCCTCTGCCTCCCTGCCTCTGGGCTCACTGCTCACACCACTATGCCTGACTGTCCGTATGTTCTAGGGGCTCAAACTCAAGTGCTTACGTTTTCAAGCCCGGTATTCTACCAACTGAGCTCTCTCCAGCCCCAAGGTGTGGCGCTTTGGAGAGGTGATTACGCTGTGTGAGATCCACCTTCATGACTAGGATTAATAATTTTAATATAAATGTTTCTAATAGGGTGTGCCCAGCCCCTTGCCTCTCTCTGCCCTCTGCCTGGTAAAAAAGTCTCAACAGGTGCCCACATCCAACCTTGGACTTTCGTTTCCAGAATGGTAAAGAAATTTTTTTTCTTCTTTCCATCTTGCCCTGCCTCAAGTATTCTATGACAGCAACACCACCCAGCTAAGATAAGTGGTATTAATGCTGGTTCAGGGCCCTCAGGCACAGACAGACCGGGGCACCAACAGCACTCATTCTCCCTTTCCGCCCCATCCCAGCTTTGTCAGAAGGCTGCTGTGGGAGGAAGGCTTCAAAACAGAGTCAGGGACCTGTAGCAGGAATCTAATTGTTAATAATAAAAACCTGGAGTCAGATATTGGGGTGAAAACTGAGAGATCAGAGAAGCAGAGCAGCCAGTCACTAGAGGGTTCTCACCTCTACTAACACTCAGACTGAAGGGCGATCCTGTCTCTACAAATCCTCAAATTGCATCTGAATTCCTCTCTCCTCCCGCCTTATATTCCTCTCTCCACCCAGCCATGTTACTTCTGTCTCCATCTCTTTAGTGATGGGATTAAAGGCATGGGACCCCAAATGCTGAGATCACCTTTGTGTGAGCTCTGTTTCTCTTTTAGACAAATTCAATCTCGTGTAGCCTAGGGTGGCCTTGAACTCACAGAGATCTGTCTACCTCTGTCTCCTGAGTGCTGGGATTAAAGGTGTGTGCCACCATTGCCTGGCCTCTATGCTAACTAGTGGCTGAGCTCTGCACTCTGATCTTCAGGCAAGCTTTATGTGTTAGATTACAAACAAAATATCACTACAGGCACCCGAGGCTTCTGATGGTAAGATTGACTTCCAGCTTGGTGTCTGTGAAAATGCTTCAAAGAGCAAACCCAGGCACACACGAGTATAGCCACAGAACGATGGTGGGAAGCAGGCTCAGTATTCATTCCTATTCTGTTCTTTGGGGTTTTTTGTTGGTAGTTTTATTTTTCCAGCTTTACACAGGCTAGAGTTATCCGAGAAGATAGAACCACAATTGAGTAAAATGCCTCTATTAGGGTTGTAGACAAACCTGTGGGACATTTTCTTAACTAGTGGTCAATGTTTGAGGGTCCCAGCACACTGTGGGCAGTGCCATCCCTGGGCATCTGGTCCTGGGTGCTATAAGGAAGCAGGCTGAAAACAAGCCATGGGGAGCAAGTCAGTGAGCAGCACCCGCATGGCCTCTGCTTCTGCTCCTGCCTCCAGGTTCTGCCTGTCTTCCTGGATGATGGACTGTGATGTGGAAGTACAAACTGAAATCAACTCCTCCCTCAGTAGCTTTTTGCTCATGGTGTTTTTATCACATCAATAGAATCCTAAGACGATTTTCTTCCTTTTCTGCTTAAAAGAAACCTGGGGCTGGAGAGCTGGGTCAGAGGGCAAAGTGACTAACTCATATGCAGGAAGAGTCAACCTCCACCCCCAGAATCTATGTCAAAACAAGATAAGGTAGCATGCATCTGTAATCTCTGGGCCCCTATGGTGAGATGGAGCAGAGACAGGGCAAACCCAGCTTGTAACCAGCTAGCTTGGCTACATAGCACAGCAGCCAACGATGGCAAAGAAACTGTCTCAGACAAGATGGCAAGGACTGATACTTGGGGTTGTTCTCAGACCTCTACATGTGTGTCATACATGGAATTCCTGTGCCTGTACACACACACACACATACATGCATGCACACACACACTCATAATCACACACATACACACAGACACTCATACACACAAACACACACACACACACACACACACACACACACACTCACATACCTGATTTTATTGGCGGCAACAAAGCAACCTGATTATAAAAGCTATGATTTCTATCCTGCCTTGAATTTAGACTTTTATGTCCTACTCTCTAGCCATAAAGTGTGGATAGACGTTACCAGATAAGGCGCAAGTAATGGGCCAGCAAGATGGCTCAGCCCGTAAAGGCACTTGCCATCCTGTCTGACAACCTGAAACCCACACGGTAGAAGACGAGAACTGACCTCCACAAACATCTTATGGCATGCATCCCCAAATAAATAAAAAAATGCAATGTAAAAATTAAAGAGATAAATTCACTAGTATGTGCATCTTAAAAGCCCGCACCCTTTATTTCTCCTTCTTGCTGCCTAGGGTACAGATGTGAAGGCAGGGCCGCAGTAGAGTAGAAGCAGAAAGAGGAAAAGCAGAAAGACCTGACGGAAGTGGAGCCTTGCATCCTTAGCACGGGGACACCTGCTCCCGCACTGTGTCAGAGTGAAGGATGCCCGAGTGTTCGTTACACCTCCCAGCTTCTCCCCAAGTAGTTGTGGGGATTTCCTAACTGACACGCTGGTGTGTCATAAACCCTGGAGGAGGATGCAAATGTCCTCTTGTATAAATCTATTCCCAGAATGAAATAATGGGGCTGAGACTGGATTCTAAATAACCAGGAATGGACAGATTGGTTGAGTTGAGCAAGTGCTGGTCTGTGGGTGAGGGTGTTCAGTGGCTCTGGGGAGTGGCTCTCTCTGGACGGAAATGGAGGCAGATGGTGAGTGGGTGACCTTGGCCCCACTCCTCATCTTTCTAATCATATAAAAAGTGAAGGCGATAGTGATTTGGGAGGTAGCCAAGCATCATAAGCACAGCAGCTGTTAGTATTGAACACCACTTGGCTGTATCAAATATTGATTGCACCTTACGCACTTTTGCTAAACTTTGAAGGGTTGGTATGGGGTGCAAAGAAGGCAGAAGGAAGGCTCTGGTCCCTCTAGGAGCCCCAAGACTGGGTACTGAAGAATGGCTTCATGCCTTAATTGTCAAGAAGTCATAAGATGCCATAGAACAGCCAGGGGTGCCACTGCAGAGGGGAGCCACATGTGAGGGACCTAAGAACTTAGGGTGATATATACCCAAAGAACTTCCCACACACTTGGACCAGGACTCCTTAGCACCTCCCCTGGCCTTCCTCTGGATAAAGTACATCAATGCTTCTGTTTAAGATGCAAAAGAAAGCCAGACATGGGTGCAGGCCTGTAATCCTAAGGTTTGGGAGATGGTGGCAGGGGGTTCAGGAGTTCAAGGCCAGTCTCAGCTACGTAGAGAGTTTGAGGCCAGTCTGGGCTACACAGGAACCCATCACAAGCAGACAAACAAGCAATTAGATGCAAGCAAGAAAACCAATTATATCTGGGGCTGCTATGGGAACTCAGAGAACCCAGACAAAGGTGGGGTGTCCGGGCTGCCCCTGTCATCTACCTTCATAAGATCTGATTAGGGTCCACTGCCATCTGGCTCCCCATGGCTGCCCACTGAGGTTGCTTAGCCTCAGCTCAGGATGCACCTCTCAGGCAAAGAAACAGCCATGGTGAGCCCGTTCCCAATCTTCCTGAGAGGCACCCCCGCTGTCTGACGCCCATGACCACCTCTCCTGCCATCAGCCTGGGTCAGGACCTGAGGATTAAGATGCAGTTTGGGGTCTATAATTTGACAATTTCCCTCCTGCAGCTCCCTCTGGTCTCATTTTGGGAGCTGTGGCCAGCAGGACAGGACACACTTGGTTTTACCAAGTGGAGTGGCTCCTGGATGATTCCAGAACCCACACAGGGCTCCTCCAGAGAATCTGGGAGGCATCCTTGCTTGTGTTGTTCAGTTTTCTGTCCCTATGACATAATGTCATAAGCGCCAAGAGTGCAGAGGGGACCTGCTGTAATTTCTAGGTCCTGGTATCTCAGAACAAAGAATTCAACCTGGTACATGCGGATAGTGGTAGAAATGGGGATGGCTTATTAAGAAAGAGAAAATAGAACTAGGCCAAAGAAGTGGTCAAAAGCCCAAAGGTCCTCGGGCAGGGGAGTCATGACCCTTTATGGGGTGTTTACATACATTGTACACGACACACGTGTCCTGCACAGGCTCTGTCCATTGCAGACAGCCCTGGGAGGCAGGGGTTTCCAGTCTTTCTGCTTATTGGTTTCTTTCAGGTTACTTTCGATGCCTTTCTTGCCAGACCTATTCCCCTGCCCCGACTGCAACCGATAGGAGTAACTTTCAGTCCACAATTGCTTGTGCCTACCCTTGAGACCTCTGCCAAGACATCAGAACAGTATGTTGTAGAGAAATCTTCGAAGGCTCTCAAAAACCAGGAAACACCAAGCGAGGCTGGAGGCTTGGCCTCGTCTCCTTCAAGGACACACCCCCAATGAGCTGACTCCCTCACATCAGGTTCCCGATTTTAAATAGTGCCGTGGGCTGGGGACAAAGCCTTCAACACGTGAGACACTGGGAGGGGGGACACTTCCGTTTCTAACACTTGCCCTCCCTCTCAGTTGTTCCACGAGGACTCATCAGGGACCCTGGCCAGCCCAGCTCCAAGGGATATCCTTACATGGCCCCTCTGCTGAGCCCAGGAAACAAGGAAAAATGATGGTGTGTGACTCCCCATGTCCCCATCATCTTTGACTGAGGCCTATGCCTCTTTGAGGTCATCACAGTTTCTCATTAGGTGCACTTCCCCCCAGCTGCCCTCAGTCCCTACTTCCGTCCTAGCATGAGTCTTTATGGTCACAGGTGAGGACAGTTAGCTCAGGACTCACAGGAGTCTTAACTTTTGGAGGGAGAGGGGTCATCAGTGTGCCCTTTTCTGGTATCTTTTTATTTTTATAAGTAATGAAAATTTAAACAGAAATTCTTAACAATACAGATCTTCTCAAAATCAGCATTCTGATTTCTACATCGATGTCCCCAATCTCTAATGTAAAAGTCCCTAGAGGACTGGCAAATGGTAGTAAAAGTGCTTGTCATCAAGCCTAGCAGCCTGAGTTTAATCTATGGCACCTCCATGCTGAAAGAAAAGAGCTGACTCTTGCTTCTCCTCTGACCTCCACATGTGTTCCAGGGAACCCTGGGACACACGCATACCACAAAAATGTAAATAAGCCTCAAACGGTTCCATGAACTCCACACACATTAACTACCTCAAAATGATTCTATGATTTATATCTCAGATCAGTTCAATTGCGAATTATTTCCTCCACACCCACGGAAATCAAATCAATAGCTAGCGAACTGAAGATTAATTATTCACAAGGAGCCATGAGCGAGGCAACAGCGCAAACCAGTGCCCTCGTTTATAATTTGCTAAAAGAAAAGATGTAAGCACGAAAAACACTAAACGATGAGGTCCAAGTATGGATTTAAAAAATAGAATCTCTAACAATGTAGCATATAGTTAATCAATACACAGTTGCATAGGTGAGTGGCTGCTGGGGCTAAGGCTGGAAGGAAATTAGAAAATTCTGCTGTTTCTTGGACAGGTGTCTGAAGCGCAGCCGCTAACATGCCAGGAAAGGGTCCCATCCGAGCCCTAACCTGTCTGATGCCTCACACCAACCCTGCATTTGCCATGTGCATCACAATCTCAGAGAGAGTGATGTGCAATAAATATTAATATCTCTTCTTTGTCTGCCACAGTTTCTATTTAGAGGAGCCCAGGCCCAGCTGCTGGTGGCCCAGTCTTGTGACCAGCCTCATCCTCCAACTGTCCCTTCGTGGTTTATCCTTGGCTCGGGGGAACTGTCTCTACCCAGGAGATCGCGCCAGTTCCCTTCAGGGGATTCCTTTCCAGAACTCTTCCTCCACACCCCGTTTTAAATCTATTCCAGTCATCAAAGTAATATCTCTTCACTGTGGGAAAACCTAGAAAGCACGGGAAATTAATTGCATTGCTCAAGGTACGCTTTGTGTGTGTGTGTGTGCGTACGTGTGTGTGTGTGTGTGTGTGTGTGTGGTGTGTATGTCTGTGTGGTGTTTTCTAAGCGTGTGCATAGGTGCAGAGGTCAGAGGAGGATGTTGGGTATTCTCCTCTATCTCTCTCCCTCCACCTTATTCCCTTGAGGCAGGGTCTCCCACTGAACCCAGAACTCACTGTTTCCCCATCTGCTGGCCTTTGCCCCCCCAGCTGGAGTCGCAGATGCATTCAGCCATGCTTGGCTTTAAATGGGTGCTGAGACCTAACTGAGCTCCTCATGCTTGCCCCGACAGCTGTTCGTACCCATATGTCACGGCCTCAGTCCCCTCGAAGTCTGTTTCTTTAAACCCTTCTCAGTTTCTTTCATTCACTTAATCAAATAATTAACCCAACAAATATTTGGGCTCACAGTCTTCCCTGAAATGAACATGACAGATGGAGAAAGGGAAGACTGTGGAGTTTTCATGTTGCATGGAATTGCTACATCATTTCTGGTTTAAGTTATGTAGTTCATTTCAATTAAATATATATTATATTGAAATGTTCCTTGCACTCAAATTTCATCTTAGATTGAAATCTCCATTAACATCCACTGTGTATTTCCTTTGTCCATTTAGATCCAGTTGCATTCCGATTCCCGGCTCTCCTGGGCATGCTGTAGCTCTTAGGGCACACCCTTGCTTGCTGACTTCAGCCCGCTCTGAGTTTTCCTCCTACCCAGAGCTGAGAGAGCAGACATCTCAAATGGCTTCTTTTATGAAAGCCGCTTCCTCCAGCTTGCACAGCATCCACACCGGGAGAGGCAGCTTCCTTTGAGCCTTGCTCTACACAAAAAGTGCCATTGTTTGGAAGGCAGCTTCAGATTTCAAGGCATCTCTGGCTTAGGTGTTGTTTCTACCTATTTTCTCCCTCGGATTTTGAAATGATAAAAACAGGGATCAATTATGACTCTGAAACAATTGTCATTTAAACGACTATGAATCTATTTTAAAAGATCACAATGTGTGCAGCTCTCTTCCCAACACCACCCCCATCTCAGGCTATTGTAAGGAGGAACTTGGGCAACAAAACAAAACATATGTCTTTCAGTATTCAAATGAATGTGACACCGGGTTCCCAGCTGTTTTCTCCCGAGCTCTGCCTGCTCATATGGCCATGAACTTGTCCATCTCTGTCCTGGTAACCCTGAACTACAGCAAGACCGGTTGACCCATGCTGTCCCAATGACCCTCTGCAGACTGCACCTCTTTTATCCCATCAGCCTTCTTGTCCCAGGAGCTTGGGTCTGCGGCTACATCAATGAATCTGCTATCCTTGGAGGCCCAGGCCTCCCAAACAAATATCCCCTATACCTCCCCACAGAACAGTGACCATTCTTGGTCCTAGAGGGTCTCACAGGAGTCTTCTTGTGCTACTGTGTCGACTCTAAGGTCTCAGGTAACTCCAGGGTTCGACACTGACTCTAGCTAGCATTTGTGAGTTTTGTAGCCCTCTGGACTAAAAGCCTTTCTGAGCTTTTTGTCTATATCTGTAAACTCAGGACAAAAACAAGCCAGCAACAGAAAACCATACACCCAGGGCCAGGGAGAGAGAGCTATTGTTTACCTGATAAGCATGCAGACGTGGATCCGGGGTGCTAGAAAAATCTCGGTCTGGTTGTGGGTGTCTCTGTAATTCCAGGGCTGAGAAGGAGGGATGGGTGTATCTCTAGGATTTGCTGACCAGCAACCTGGCCTAATCCAGGCCAATGAAAGATCTTAACTAGAAAAAATGAGGTGGATAATGCCTGAGGTTTAAAATCCAGTGGTGACCTCTGACCTACACACACACACACACACACACACACACACACACGCACACACACATACATACACACACACACGCACACACACATACATACACATACACACACATGAACACACATACACATGTACACACACATATACACACATATAGAAGCACATACACAAACACACACACACACACTCAGTAGTGGCCACTCTCTATCATGGTTCCCAGAACAAAAAGGCCACCTTGGCCCTTCCTGAGTGAGTGAGAGTCTTAGAGAGGTATCCTGCTTGGACAACTGATCTCAGAGGCTGGGAAAGCTGGGCGACCAGGGCAGGAGGGGTGACCAATGCACCCCACAGTGAGTGGCTCAAGAGCCCAGCATGGGCAGCAGTTTCACTGCAGGCCTCTTAGGAAAAGAGAGCTCCCCCCAAAACTGGCTTCTTGAGTCAGATCTTTGGAGTGGGGCCAGGGCTTTATCCGCTTTAGCAAGCCCCCAGGCTGTTCTAAGGAACTCTTTGTAGTTTCAGCTCTGGGCACCACACGGTACTTAGAGGACACCCTGCTGTCTGCCTTAGAGAACCCTGACACCCAGGCTGGAGAGGGAAGGTCTCCTAAACGATAGTTTATTGTCATTAAGACTTGAAATGCTCTGCAAGACTCCCTGTGACAACCCCCTAGCTAGCTACTCCCAATGTCCATTCTCCTGACTTCAAGTGCTGCCTGGAGAGTCTGGTTCTGGAAGAACTTTTGCCACAGCTCCAGTAGCCAAAAACAGTAGCCCTTCAGTTCTTGCTGGAACTTGTAAATCTGTGTCCTCTGTGGTCTCACCGCCATGATCCAGACCCTTTGTTAATCTGTCTACAACCAGGACCGTGTGAATGGACTAACTGCCCTGCACACAGATCTGCTTCATGACAGCTGTGTGATCTGGATAACTTTCTCTTCTGTAGAATTGGAATGGTGGCGTCTGCTTTTATTGTGAAGCAAGAGAAGGTCCCAGTGCCTGGCAACGCTGAGAAGCAGCTGTGGGAAGATGAGCAAGAGCGTTCACCTCACGATGGTGTTCACAAGGGAAGGAGATGTTGACCCTAGAGGCAGAGCATCGCAAGTGAGCTGCACAGTTCTCACAACGTGGTTCTCCAACCCATCAAACACTCGCTGAGTGGATTCTGCTTCGAACCCACGTAGATGCATTTATCAAGACTCAAGCTTGCCTTTGGTTTTGTTTTTTGAGACAAAGTCATATAGCCCAGACTGGCTTTGAACTCTCTGTGTAATCAATTCTATCCTTCTGTCTCCACCCTCATAGTACTAAGATTACAGGGCTATGCACCAAGCCCACTTTATATGGTGCTATAGATTCCATCCAGGGCTCAAGGCATGCTAGGCAAGTACTCTACCACTTGAACTCCATCCGCAACTCCTCAAATACCATCTTTTCTCTCATGCCTCACTGCCAAGGCCCTTGGGACAAGAGCCTAGTTGTCTTGGACCCTAGACATACAGCCGTGGTATGGGGGAAAGGTCCTGCATGCTTCATCCCTAGATGGCTTTTGAGTGACCTGTGCTCCCATGGCAAGTCAACATATTCATCTCTCATGTCTTTGCGTGTGCATATTTGTGTATACGTGTGTGTATGAGCATGTGGAAGGCAGAGACTAACTTAGGGTGTCAGTCCTCAGGTGCTGGCCACCTTGGTCTTTGAGGCAGAGTCTCTCATTGGCCTGGGGGTCACTGATTGGGCTAGACTGGCTGACCAGCAAGCCCCAGGGACCTGCCTGTCAGTGCTGGCATTACAAGCACATCCCACCATGCCTTGCTTCTTCCATAGGTTCTAGGGGATTGAACTTGGGTTTTCATGCTTGCACAGCAAGCAGTTTAACAACTGAGCCATCACCTTAGCTCCATTCATCCTCCATGTCTTCCCTCAAGTCTGGGGCCAGGTCAGAAGCCAATCGCTACCACAGCTGAAAATGCTCAGTGAAGATAAACCCACAAGGGCCAGACATGGATGCCATATCTCCCTTCTGTCACTACGCACCATGGACTCAAGCAGGGCACTCTACTCTCTGACCCCGCTTTCTCTCCTATGGAACAAGCTACCAGGAAGACGAGTCTCATGAGATGCTGCAAAGATCTGGAATCTATGCCCTTGCTTTGGGCCAATACCTTATAATTTTTTGCTGTTATTATGGACTCCTCACCTTAGAGGATATGATACAAGCCTGAAAGAACTTTCTAGAGTAAGGTGCTGTGGAATAATTATCTTGTACACTGTAAAGATTTGTCACTTGAATTGGTTTAATAAAACACTGATTGGCCAGTAGCCAGGCAGGAAATATATAGGCAGGGCAATCACACTAAGGATGCTGGGAAGAAGAAGGGTGGAATCAGGAGTTGCCAGCCAGGTGCAGAGGGAGCAGGAGATGAGCACACCATGTTAATAAAGATACCGCCAAGTGGCAGAGAGCAAATAAGGAATATGGGTTAGCTTAAAATGTAAGAGCCAGTTAGTAATAAGCCTGAGCTATTGGCCGAGCATTTATAATTAAATAAGCCTTGAGCAGTAGTTTGGGAAGCCTGCTGAGTATTTGGGATCAGGAAACATCTGTTTACAGTAGAGCCCTTAAACTTTCTCCATCCACAATTTCTTTACAGTCAATATATTTTGATGGAGTCTGCGATACACAGGTGTATAAAATAGGCTTACAAATCAAAGATTTGCTGATAACATCATACATTTATTTAAACAATTCTTTGGTGTACATATAATTTTACCATTTATTAAAAACGAAAGAAAATTTACCTACTCATGAGGTGGATGTGCTTGTTTATTTTACATGAGAATTAAATCTTGGCTGAATGAAACTGAGGACACAGAGCCTCTTCAACACTTTTCAGAATTGATTGATACTTTCTTTTTATAGTCATTAATTCTGGGAATAATGTTTTTGCATAAACTCTTAGTATAGATAGTAGACATAAGTTTAGGGTCAGTCCAAGTTCACGGAATAATTGTTTTTACAATGAAACAAGTCAACAACTCAAATAGTTTTTAAAACCAAGCATTCTGCTGTGTGGTGGTGGCGTGCACCTTTAATTCCGGTACTCAGGAGGCAGAGGCAGGTGGAGCTCTTGAGATTGAGGCCAGCCTGGTCTACAGAGTGAGTTCCAGGACAGCCAGAACTCACAGAGAAACCCTGTCTTGAGAAACAAACAAACAAAACTCAAAAACAAGCAATCAAAAAAAGCAACAACAAAGAGACTGAGCCTTCTCATCTAATGCAATGTAAAGCTGTGCTGATTTGACACTTACATATATTGAGGAACAATGGCAGGAGGATATGAAAAGCCTCTGTTTTCTGTAGTTAAACCACGCTTCTATAAGAGCAGGAGATTTCATATTTTCAGTACAAAAACATTGCAGTCCATCACAGAGAATAGTTTGGGATCTGAGCTGAGGTGCTCTGGGCAACATCCATGATGTAAAGCATGAATGTACAATATGAAGTGCACATGTATGTGCTCAGAAGCAAGGCTGCAGTGAAGTCACGCGGCTGAATGTGCCAGGAAAGCCTTGGACTTGAGGCCTTCTGTTTTTAATTATTTGGGTGACTGAGCCTTCCCCCACCTTTCAGTGTTGCCAACCTTCCTGTGCACCTCCCCACATTTAGTTATGTGGCCCCATAAGAGGCCATGGTCTATGACTTGGAAGATGGGTCTAGACCACTTCATCGCTTTCCACTCAGGAGAGCTGCTGAGAGGCCCACAGCGAGCAGGGCTATTGTACAGGTCGTTGCAGAGTTCACGGGGACATCCAGTGACAGACTCACGGGACAGCTTTGGGAGCCCTGAAGGCACACCGGCTGTAAGCTTTTCAGGGACCAGCTGGGCTGCTAGCCCTAGGTTGTAGCTCCATACCTGGTGACCCATCCTGGGCATTTCACCCAACACAGGCCAATGCTAGCAGAACCTTTTGCTTTAGGGCTGCCTGCTGTACCTCATGACGCCTGCCTCTCTCCGCCAGTCCTGTCAGGAGGCCTCCCTTCCCTAGGAGCTGAACCAAGGACAATCTCTAGTTAACCCCCAGCTTTTCCTCTCTGAGCATTTCTCCAGGACCGACCTCCCGGAGCAGGGAAATGAGCCTGCGTCTGCTGGTGTCCTGCTGGCTTCCACTCCCGTCATTCCCTATAAGCAGAGAATCAGTGCCTAGGTCGCACCTCACGGGGACAGATATGCAGATGTGGGTGGTCCTTCACATCTGCATCCTTGTCTGGGTGTCTGGAGCTGCATTATTGTCCTGGTCTTACCCCTCGGCTTAAATGTACCATCTCAGAGACACTTCCTTCCACAGAGAGTGTCCTACCCATTAGTGTTTGCTGTGCTCTTGTTTTGAGACTGAGTCTCACATCCACCATCCTCCTGCCTCAGCCTCTTGAGTGCTGAGATTCTGTGTGTGTGCCACCACACTCCCCTGAACCTTGTCCTGCCCACCCCCAGGAAGCCTCCCCTCCCCTTCCCTGTTTTGCACTCCACTCCAGACTTTGGGATCCCTGCAACATGCTCTCCCATCTGCGGTACTGCAGGACCTCCCTCTCCCTCGTCCTGAATGTCCCCTTCGTCTCTGAAAACTTGTCCAGAGTGAGGGAGTTCTCACATCTCCGTCTCCGGGCTGCTGTGGTGCTGGCCCATACCACATTGTAAACAGCGACAGCACAGCTTCCTTCTCACTGGTTCTAAAGGTGGTGGAACAGCTAGTGTTGGCACCGTGACAGGATCTATACTTATCCAGGAGAAAAACCTCTGGGCATGCTCGTGAAGGAGTTTCTAGGTTGAGGTAGGAAGACCCACCCTAGACATGGATGACACCATTCCACAGCCTGGGGTCCTGGGGAGAATGGAAATGAGCAAGTGAACAGAGCACGCGCTCCCATCTTTCTCTGCTTCCCAGCTGGAGACACGTGACCAGCTGCCTCACACTCCTGTGGCCGTGACATCCCTGTCACAATGGACTGTATCCTCAAACTTTAAAGAGAACCTTTCCTTCCTTAAGCTGGTCTTGTACAGCAGCAAGAAGAGAGACTGACAAAGATGGAGACGGTGCCTCAGTCGTCCTAACGTCAGAAGGAGCGTGCTGTGATCAGGAGCCATGTGGCTCCACGTGCTGAAGCCCACCTTTGGCTGGGGTGTGGTAGGAAGGACTGAGATGAGCTGGTGAAACCGCAGGGAAGGTTGGATTTGGGCATCTGATCACAGGTAGCCTGTGCCCACAGCTGTCCCCATGGGAACGGTATCCAGCAAATCTCCAACTCTGAGTGAGCAGAATGTCCTGGGTCTGGACTCCCTCCCTCCTGTCACGGCCCTAGAACCCAGCGGGGGCTGATGTGGGCACAAGGCCAGCTCAGGGCACCCATAGCCCTCACCACAGGGCCTGTGGGGGACTGCAGCTGCAGGGACAGGGTGGGCAGGTTGTCATGGAAACCAAACTGCTGGCCTTTCTCTGGTGTTTAGAGTTCTGACAGAGGCCAGGCTTTGCCAGCACAGACTCCCCCGGGCTCCTCTCCGCCTTCTCAGCCTGTGTCCAAAGGACCCTGCAGGCAGAGATGGGTCGGAGCCAAGGAGCAGGAGAGCAGAGGGACAGAAGCTGGTCACGAGTGTCTCTTTTCTGATTCTGACCTCTGCCACAGCTTCTCAGACCAGGTACTGCTGGGAAGGAGACAAGTGTCACAGCCAGGAAATGCTTGGTGTCCAGAGCCTTGGGACAAGAGGTGTTGAGTTCTCGTCCCAGCTAGTACTGGGAAGCTTCACTCTTGACAGATGGGTGTCATGGGCGGAGCTTCTCAGCCTCCCCAAGTCCACTTTCCCCACATTTGAGATGAAGACTGTTTAACCCAACTCATCACATCCCCTTCTTTCTCACGAAGTTATAAAGGCCCCATCTATTGTTGCTATAGCAGCTAGGAAGATGATCTACACTCGGAGTAATTAGCTAGGTCCATCTGTACAATAGCTCAGGTGGTAAAGTGCTTGTCTTTGTAAGTATGGGGACTTGAGTTGGACCCCTGAAACCCACCAAGAAGTCCAGGGCTGATCCTAGTGATGGGGCAGTGGAGACAAGCTGCTCCTGGGGGCTCTCTAGTTGCTGAGTTCCAGGACACTTAGAAAGAAAGTGGACTGGCTGTGCTGGGACGTTCATTTCACTACCGCTCTTGAAATGCAGAAGCAGGCAGAGCTCTTGAATTTGAGGCCAGCCTGGCCTCCATAGAGAGTTCCAAGCCAGCCAGGACTATACGGAGAGACCCTGTTTCAACAACAACAACAAATTGTTAGAAGAGAGAAAAAAGGAGGTATATGACTCCTGATGAATGACAGCTGAGATGATCCTTAGCCTCCATGCATGAACATACATGTGCATGTATATACATGTACACATGACGGAATAAACTCCACACACACACATAAGAATTAGATAATCTGTACACAGTAGCACAGGCCTGCGGGAGGTTGGGACAAGACAACCTTGAGTTCAAGGCCAGCCTGGTCTGCCTAGGCAAGACCTTGTCTCGGAAATCCAGAAGTCTCCCTTTCTATTCAATCCAGGCCTCCTCCCTCCCCATGGGATGTTGCCTGTATATATTCAGGGTGTGTCTTCCCACTTCACTACCCACAATCTAGAAACTCCCTCCCAGACATGCCCAGAGGCTCGTCTATTCCATGACTCCAGATCCAGTCAGGCTGACAATGTTAATCAAGACAAAACCAGCAACTTTGTATCAAGTGACAGCTAAAGGAATCAATGGCAGAGAAACAGCAAGCGGCCCGAAGAGGTGCTCTATATCCAGCCCGAGTTAAGCACTTGTTTTCTATGTCTTCTCAAAATTCCCACTTCATTTGGTAGCACAGTAGAATCCTGCCAGGAAGTCAGAGTAGATAGAGCCACAGACATCCAGTCTTGAAGAACGTGCTGGTGACTACAGAGCTCCAAGCAGCCAGGTCCGAGGAGCTGACCTCGCTATACTAAAGGAGATGCCACGGGCATTGCTATAGCGAGTGCTTGTATCTGCCTCCCCATTATGAGCTCCTTGGACGCGAGTGACACTCAGCAAAAACATTGAACTAATGAGTAAGTGAAGTTGCATGAAGATACTGTCCCAGTTAGGGTTTTGTCAACTTGACACAAGTTAGAGTTAGCTACTGTGTACAGATTATCTAATTATATATATATATATATTGAGCACTACATTTTCCTCTGCTCCCCTCCCTGCCTCTCCTCTCCCCTTCAACCCTCTCCCAAGGTCCCCATGCTCCCAATTTACTCAGGAGATCTTGTCTTTTTCTATTTCCCATGTAGATTAGATTCATGTAAGTCTCTCTTAGGGTCCTCATTGTTGTCTAAGTTCTCTGGGATTGTGATTTGTAGGCTGGTTTTCTTTGCTTTATGTTTAAAAACCACTTATGAGTGAGTACATGTGATAATTGTCTTCTGGGTCTGGGTTACCTCACTCAGTATGATGTTTTCTAGCTCCATTCATTTGTCTGCAAATTTCAAGATGTCATTTTTTTTTCTGCTGTGTAGTACTCCATTGTGTAAATGTACTACATTTTCCTTATCCATTCTTAGGTCGAGGGGCATTTAGGTTGTTTCCAGGTTCTGGCTATGACAAACAATGCTGCTATGAACATAGTTGAGCACATGTCTTTGTGGCATGATTGAACATCCTTTTGATATATTCTATGGGTGTTTTCTTGATTAATGATTGATGTAGGAGGGCTTATCCCACTTGGGATGGTGTCCCCTGGGCGGTAGTCAGTCCTAAGTTATATAAGAAAGCAGGTTAAGCAAGCCGGTGGGGAACAAGCCAGTAAGCAGTGTCCCTTCATGGCATCTTCTTTAGTTCCTGCCTTGAGTCTCCTCCCTGATTTTCTCAATGATGGACTGTAAGCTGTAAGTAAAACAAGCCCTTTCCTCCCCAAACTACTCTTGGCCATGATGTTTATCACAGAAACAGAAAGCAAACAAATCCAATATCTATATCCACCTTGACATAGAGGGCCAGTAACGGTATTCTCAAGGGAGTGATGTCTAGTCTGCAGAAGGATGGGTCAAAAAGAGAGGTGGGGGGAGGAGATGGGTGATAGGTGAGGAAACAAGAAAGAGCAATGTCTGAGAAGGCTCCCTGTTGCAAGAGTGTGGGGTGTCCGAGTACTGGGGTGCGGGAGTAAGAGTGATGTACAAGAGTCGTGGAGACAGCTCTCCTAAGCCACCGCTGGGACCCGGAACTTCACTCGAGCAGCAGAGGCTGACAGGGGTTCTTGGACAGGCACTTTCTGATCTGTCAGCTGCTTCCATTGAGAATACTCTAGTTGCTGAATGGAGAAAGCACTGTGGAGTCATGGAGTGACGGTGGGAGGTCTATTGGCAGGTCCCTGACGTCATCTAGTGACTTGGTCATGACGGCAGCCTCAGAGATGGAGAGAAGCTGATGGTTTGTCGTTCAAGGTCCTGGAGAGTGAGGGTTGTGGGTGAGAGACAAGGGACACTCTTGGACAACCTCTAGCCTTCTGGCTGGAGTGTCCAGGGAAGCGCTAGCATTCTCAGAGGGGCTCCTCTGACTGAGGATCATTCTGAGTGGGGACAGGGCCAGAAATGATTGGTTCACTTGTAAACATATCTGGATGCTGGGGAGGGGGACATGAGTGGAAATTCATGACTACAACACATTAGTGTATGTTTAAGTCTGGAATTCAGGGGAGAGATTTACGATGGAGATGACTGACGTGTGTTGTACGATGTTTTTAATTTTTTTACTCTTTTGGCTTTTTGAGGGGCCTACCACCCAGCTCCCAAATAAATCATACTCGGAGGCTTATTCTTAGTTATGAGTGTCTGACCTTAGCTGGCCTGTTTCTTGCCAGCTTTTCTTAACTTATAATATCCCAACTGCCTTTTGCCTCTGGGCTTTTATCTTTCTCTATTTCTGTATATCTTTCTTTACTTTTTCGTGGCTTGCTGTGTAACTGGGTGGCCCCTGATGTCCTCCTCTCCTTGTTCTCTTTCTCCTTGCTTTCATTGGTTCTTCTTCTATTTATCCTCTCTGTCTGCCAGCCCCGCCTAACCTTGCTCCTGCCTCACTTTGGCCGGTCATCTCTTTACTAGGACCATCAGGTGTTTTAGACAGGCACGGTAACACAGCTTCACAGAGGTAAATGGATGCAGTGTAAACAAAGGTCACACACCTGAAAATAATATTCCCCAACAGACTTGGGTGCCATCTCAAGGGCGAGGGGACTGAAGGCCTGGGCAAGAGGCTTTGTACAGAATCTTAAAATGATTCCATAGCTACCAGCCAGGTGGAAGATGAGGAGGCAGCCATGGCCAGAGATGCTTCCCTGGAAATAGAAGCCAAGAGGACAGGCTCTGTCAGCAAGGACCATGTGGCCAATCATGCCGAGCCCCTCAGATGAGAGAGCAACTGAGAGGAGTCACATGACCACAGGGAGAAACCTCTTAAGATTCTGGGTGTCCCGGGGCTGCCTCTGGATCCAAGCATCTTTCTGATTTGGAGTATTGATCACGGTTCTGCTGCTATGATCCAGCATCTTGACCAAGGTGACTCACACAAGAAAGGGTTTGTTTGGGCTCACAGTTCCTGAGGGCTAGGAGTCTGTCAGCACCATGGTGAGGAAGCATTGTAGCTGGCAACCATGGTGGCTGGAGCGGAAGCCAAGAGCTTACACCTTTATCTGGAAGCAGGAAGCAGAGAGAGAAAACTGGGAATGATGTGCGACCTTTGAAACCTGTATGTCTGCTGTCAGTGCCACAGCTCCTCCTGAACCTACCGAAACAGTACCACTGCCTGGGAACCAAGTGCCGGGGACGATGGGGGGCATGTCATTTAAATCAGCACACGCAGGCATGTCCAGTCTCCTGTCTCATCAGATTGCTCTTCTGGAAGGACAGTGAGAGGATGGCAGCTAGTGGCACTTTAGCCTTTAGGATGATCTTCAGCATCACGCACTCAGCCAGCACCACTGCTTAGTGGCTGATACTCCGTCTCAACTGCAGGAGCCTGGGCTCTCCAGAAGAGGCTTCCTTTCCACCTCGGACAGGCTCACCAGCACCCGCAAGTGTCCCCAAGTCCATCATCAGAACACAGAATAGCTGCCTCCTTTGCTCCGCCATCCCTTTGGTCTTATTCCTATGTGGCATCTGACTGAGATGCACGGCTCAAGGTTTGATCCCTGCCAGCAGGCTTCTCTGGGGAACAAGGTCTATTAGTGTGACCACAGCGTTTTCCAGACAACCGAACCATGGAACCTAGGACAGAACTCCAAGTATCACTGTGAAACACGCATGTATGTGAACCTGATCATGCTTGCACGTATGTATGCACACATACACTTGCACACACAGTAAAAATGACAGCTGTGCCAACAGCAATTGGGGTGCTACGACAGTGATTCATGGACCTCCCATCTGCTTTCACTTTGCCTGAGTATTTTTTTAAAAAGGACATTTTTAGTAAATTCTTTATATGTTTTTGTTTTTTGAGACAGGGTCTTTCACTACAGCCCAAGCTAATCTTGAATTTGCAGCAATCCTCCTGCCTCAGTCTCCTAAGTACTAGGATTACAGTCTTGAGCCTCCATGCCCAGTTTAATTTTTTTCCAGATGTCTGTTTTTATTTTATATAAACAAATGTTTTACTTGTAAGTTTGTGTGTGTATCATGTGTGTGTGGTACCTGTGGAGGCCAAAGGAAATTGTTGAATGCCCTGGATCTGGAGTTATGGGCAGTTGTGAGCCATCGTGTGGGTTCTGGGAATGGAACACAGGTCCTTTGCAAGAGCGGCAAATGCTCTTAGCCACTGAGTCATCTCTCTAGCCCTGATATTAAAAAAATGTTCCTGACTCTTTACTTTGACATAATTTAAAATTCACAAATGGTTTCAAAAACATAACAGCTTCCATACGGTCCCAACCCAATTCCCGCAGTTATAATATCTTCCTTAACCATAATACATTGCCAAACGAGGGAACTGACATCCGTACAATACTGTTAGTTTTGGGGAAACCCTATTTGGAGTGTACTAACTTCTACATGGTATTTTTTTCAATCATTTTTACACTGTCACTCAAGTTATCCTGGGACTATCGTTATTTGTCCCAGGCTGATCTTGAACTTGGGGCAATTCTCCTGCCTCAGCATTCCCAGGTACTGGGATTACAGGAGCAAGCCACCACAACCATCAAACTCTATAACATTTTAAACATAGGGACGCTGGTCAAACTCAGAGGGGCATAAAGCAAACAAAAGATTACACAGGGAAGAGATTAGCAGGAAAGGCCGGGATGGGGATGGAGGGAGCTGAGAGAAGGTAGCAATGGGGACAACAGAATGCATGTATGAAATTGTCAAAGAAATTTAGCTTAAAAGTAATTAAGATTATCCATAATTCTACTGTATACATACAAACACTCAGAATTTCAGAGCAAGAGAGCTAGCCTTCCCTTCCCTTCCCTTCCCAGTTCATCTTGCGGGGTGTGGTGGCAGAGGCAGGTGGATTTCTGCACTTTCCAGGCCAGTCAGATCACCATAATGAGACTCCGCTTTGAGTCAAACAAATCGAAACCAAACCGAACCACCGCCTCCCCAAATAGAATGGAATCTTGACCCAAAGAGGCTGCTTCTGAGTTGATTTGGGAGTTTTGAATAAATGAGGCTGTAATGAAACGAACATGGCACCCAGCCAGGTTCCTGCAGTCGAGAGAACAGCTTCCTACCGCTGCAGAGAGACTTGAGCTAGTGCAAAGGAGCGAGCTCAGCCTGGGGCCTCCTGGGCCGCCTCCCTCGTTGGGTTCCACAGCCCTGGAGACAGGGCATTTCCCTACCCTGTGTTCTTTTCAACTCTCATCTGGGGTCTGAGAATATTTTTGTTTCAGCATTTCATTTGAAGCCACCATTTCCCAAGACTTGGCCCGTCATGGAGTACGTAGACAAATGACCCCAAAACGTTTTCAGTGAAGTGTTTCTAAGGCAAAAATAAAATAAAATAAAAAATAAAAAAGAAGCAAGCAAGAAAGAAAGAAAAGTATTTTTTTGGCAGAGAAACAGAACACATTTGACAGGGGTGAGTGCGTGCTTATTCTGGAACACAAACCCAGAGTCTGGAAAGCCACTTCCAACGGATGCCATTCTGCCATGCCAGGGCAGTGGTGGGCTCGGCCCATCCTGAAGACGCAGCCTGGTCCAGGCTTGGGAGTCTGTCATGGCTGCCAAAGGCATCAGAGGCATCATTATCTAATTGCAGCCTTTTCTCTTCCTTAGGTTTCAGCGTGTCCCAGGAGAGCATTTAAAATCACATTTACTACTTTACCGTCTAATCACACATAAGCCTCTCCCCATACCCTCCACCCCCTTTCATTCAGATTGTATTTTCTGGAGCTCCATCCAGCAAGCAGGGTGGAACTCGTGACGGGAAATGGGAACGGCACCCACGAAGGCATGAATCCTCATAGCTCCTTGAGTGATGGGTAAGGTTCCCATCAGACACGACCAGTCGCCTTCACAGAGGAGCCCGGACAAGTGTAAGTTTTGCAGAGCTGGGATCCTTAACTTGCTTCTGCTAATGCTACCCTAGGCCTTTGAAAGGACTGGAGAACAGAACAGGCGGCAGGTGGGGTTTCTTCTTGCCATGCGCGAACGCTAAGCTGGCCTCTTCCAGGAGCCCGCGGTTTTCAGTAGAAGCAACCTAGGAAGAGAAGAGATCTCTGACTTACAGAGCAGCAAAGGTTTGGCTGTGGGGCTCAGGGTCCAGTCTATGATGGCTGATTTAGAGGCGCGCACTTAGGGGTATTAGGAGGTGAATTTTGTGTTTTACCCAGGAACAAAGTGACTCTTGAAGGTTGCACAAAACATTCTCTGGTGTGTGTAGAGGTCTGAGGTCTGGTGTTCCCTTCTTCTGAATGATAAGGGAAGAAAGGTTGTGGCTAATTCAAACATTGGTCTTTCCCACATTCTCTACCAAGTCTATGCTTTCCAAAGAGTTGCACCGATATAAAAATGCTTTTAGATGGTGTGATTTCAGAAAGGTTTACCAAAACGATGGCAACAGCTGACACCAGCCCTAGGGGCATTGGTGAAGTTTCTAAATCTAAAAATAATAATAATAATAATAATAGATGCACACAAGAGCCTCTCCCGGCTTTGGGAGATAAGCTTCGCCGCAGTCTCAAGGCAGCGAACAGTCCAGGTCTTGGCCGTTTTCTAGAATCCACAGATGTTTCAGGAGCAGTCATGCTGTTAGCCATCTCAAAGTTCTGAAAGACAGCAGTAGAGCCTTTGTGGTCTGGCGATGAGAGAAGACAGATCTAGGTGCCAGGAAATTTCTAACGTGCTGCAGAGCACCTATATGTTTTCAGAGATGGGTGCACAGACGCTGCTCTGAACCTGCACAAAGGGCTCATTCAGATCTCCCGAGTGCTCTAGCTTTGTTTGGGCAGCAGCTGCTGCTAACAGCTACCTATGACTACACCGACTACTACTGTTACTTTTTCTCCTTCTTCCTCCTCCTCTTCCTCTTTCTCTTCCACCACTTCCTGTCTCTCTTTCCTCTCCTTTCTTTTCTTCCCCTTTCTCCTTTTCTTTTTCCTCCCCTTCTTGTCTTCCTCTTCCTCCCCCTCCTTTTCCTTCTGCTCCTCTTCCTCTCCTCTACTTCCTCTTTCTTCCTCCTGCCCCAGTGCACTTAGTGTAACATTCCTCTCTTAGTCACGGTCTTGTTCTTTGAGATTACCTGATTGGATTGGTGCCACAGGAAAAGAGGAACGCCAGCTGCTTGTGGTTTTAAAACACAGTTTGAATCAGTTTCACTGCAAAAAGAAGCAGGCAGAAGGAATCACAGATACATATTTTCAGTAACAGAAGCCAAAGGTTGGGCTTTCTAACCACACAGTGTGGGAGGAAGGTTGAAATGACATAGAGAAATGAATTGCTTTTGGGCTGATGGGCAAATTTGTTTTGAAATAGCATAAAGTTGGTTTGAAATGGTAGGAGATTTTAGAGTGGTCTTAAAATATGATTTCCTAGTTCCCTGTCCACTTGCTCAGCAAGATGATGATGATGATGATACATAGAGAAGAAACCCAGCATATTTCCCCTGGCTTATGAAAGAGCATGTATCTACAAGGCTGGTCCTAATAACCACAGAAGGAAATGGAAGAGAAATGGCCTGGGATGGTAAAATGTGGCAGAGAGGTTGTTTTTATAGCCCCACCAATAAGTATCGACAAGGAAACGCCGTTCCAAGAGGAGAAAGCCAGTCTTTAGTCTAGAAACATGGAGCCTAATCAAGCCAGGAGGCTCCTCAGAACTTGGCTTCAGCCCTAAACTTCTCTGAAGCCACCCTGCTCGCAGCAGAGATGTGAAGCGGCACTGTGACCCTGGAGTCACTAACTCTGCCATGCCTCCATATCCCCCATGGCTGCCCCTTGCCTCCTCCATTCTCCACCCACTGCAGGCCTTTCCTGCGTAGCCCCTCTTCCATCCACCATCTTACCTGCCTCCCCAAGTCTTGGCTACACCTCATTTTCCCACAAGGCACAGACCCTCCTCCCCTTTCCCTGCTTCTGCCTCCTTTCTACCTGTGCTTATTTTCACATCTCCTGTTGAAACACTGCTTTGTTTGCCCATCTCCTGCAAATGTGGATTTAGGTAGGGCAGGGTCTCAGCTTCCTCTATTTTTATTTTATTTTTATTTTTTTATTTTTGTTCATCTTACCTTGCTATTCATCTGTGCTTCTCTCTGCGTCTCCAAAGATGATGGAAGCCATGTTTTATGAACTGGTGCAGGAGACTATGGCCCAGCACAGGGTACAGTGACTAAGAACACAGGCCCATGGCCCGAGTCAGACCACAGGGGTCAGGCTTTGGTGTTATTAGCTCCATAGGTTACCCTCCCCCTGCCTTTTGTCTCTACAGTTCAGAAATGCCCACAATAAAACCCAAGTCACAAGATGAGCGTAAGGATTAAGCTAGCAGGCAGATTCACAGAGAGGAATTGGCCGTTTCCACCAGCTCCAATGCCCAGGGTTATTTTGTTGAAATTGAGACCTGGACTTTCTGTTCTGGTGACTGTTCAAGGTCTTATAACTGATTTCTGGCAGAGAGAACAAGAACCCCTGTCTACTGTCCGCAGTCCGAGACATTCTTTGGCACTGTCTGGCTCCAAGGCGTTGCTGACGCTCTGCAGGGAGAAGCCAAGGCATTCAAAAGCACAGAAATGTGTCACAGGGGTGTAGCTTGACTTTGCCCTAGACCTGGTCCAAGGAAAGGGACAGAGTGAGCTGTGTATTCTCTATTGCTGCTTGTTGTTATTGTGTGGCTAACAGAGATGTTTATCAGCATAAATCAGAGGATTTTTTTTTTTCCAAGAAAGTGGGCTGGCGGTTGGGGGGAGAACTTCGAACGGTGGAAAGCAAAGAGGAGGTCACTGTGCTCAGGGTGCCACCGCAGGTTGAGTATCCAGAAGCACTTAGAAGGGGCTGGCTGTGGTGATAAAGATCAGAACCTCTGTCACCTCTAGATGAGAGAGCTGTGCCTCTGGGCGGGGCTCAGAGGCTTCCGTTGGGAGAGTTTTCTCTGTGCCAGTCACGGTGGTAATCACAGGGGTGCCTGCACTGTTCAGAAGAAAACACCCAACTATCAGCTTAAGATAAACAAACTTTATGTGTATTTAATACCGTGCCCCGAGAGCCATCAGTATTGGTGTATTTTCCTCATCACTGGGCAGGAGAGATAAGAATCAAGACTGAGATCTCCAGCCGGCTTTGGCCTTGGCTATGACAGCCTCCAGGCTGACTGCGCCTTATCTTCAGAGAAGGGTTAAAAGGGTCAGCCTCCGAGGCTGGTGCGTGCAAGGATTAAAATACTCTGTGTGTGTTCCGTGTTCAACCTTGTGCTCAGCACACAGATGGCAAATGAAACGACAGTGTACGGTGTGGTTAGGAAAGCCGTCTTATTTGTGTTTGTCTTTTTAAGCAGACAAAGCTGTGATGTGCTTTCTTATAGTGTTAGCTGGATCCTTGCATGGTCACAGGCTAAGCATGGGGTCAGCAGCACTCCATAGGGGCTGGCTAACCTCCCACCGGAAGCCGAGAGAGAGGAAGTTGGCCACTGACTCAGAGGCTGACTTCCAGGTAGTGTGGGTAGTTATCCTGACACTGTGGAACCGGTCCATCCCAGCTGTGATTCTGTGGGATTCCAGCTTATGGGCAAGAGAGCAGGGGAAAGGGATCTCAGAATTGTGTTGGTTCAGGGTGTGACTAGGCTGGAAACCTTGGCTTGTCAGTCCTAATGCTGCTTCTCACTGGATGCTGGACGGGTCCCTGACTCACCTGACTCTCAGGTTCTCTGCCTGGTAGGGGGACAGTCATGTTTCTGAGAGTCTGTATGGTTTTGATGTGAATCAGGTATGTTGGCTGTTTGGTCAACTTTTTAACAACTATAATACTGACAATAAAATTAACTCAGTGCTTTTTTAAGCAATATACTTTTATTCACTATTTAATTCTCCTGACTACGTAATGGAAACTGCTGTCATGGCTGTCATCAGGATACTGAGGCACAGATAAGTGGCGTGACCTCCTGTAATCCACAGCTAGTGATTTGTAAATTGGGGTTTTTTTCCATTTATTTTTAACTAATATTTTATTTGTTTTCTGAAAATTCCAAAAATTCCCTACAAGTATACAATGAATTTTGATAATGTTTGCCCCCAACCTCTTCCCAGCTCCATCCAGGTCCTTATCCCCACATTTCCCTTCCAATGTCACATTCTTATTTTCAGGGCTACCACATGCTCCGGGGCAGGGACAACCTACCAGCAAGTGTGTCTCTACAAGAAGTGACTCTCCTTCAGTAGTCATCAACTATAGGTAGCTCCTCGGCTAGGGGTGGGGCTTTGCAAGCTCCTCCCCTATCCATGTGGGCTGCTGACTGGCAGGCTTGTATGCTGCAGGTCTTGTGCCGGTGACCAGAGCTGTTGTGAGTTCGTCTGTGCAATGGGCATGGCTTACCTAGAAGAAGAATTCCATGGCTGTCCGCCCCACCCTTCAGCTCTCTCCTCCCCTTCTTCTCTTCCTCCCCTTTATTCCATAAAGTGGGGTTGGGGTTTAAAGCCAAAGATCCTGGCTCCCAAATCTAACAGCATCACCAAGTTACTTGCTGCCTCTCTAAATAATGATTCCTTAATCAATGATATGCGGTTTGTTGTGCTGGGGAAGAGATTATGTGACATGTATAAAAACATGTAGAGAACATTTCTCAGGAAATGCGGAGGTTGAACTCAATCTATTGCATGTTGGAAAGTCTGAACTAAACATACGTGACGAAGTTTTAAAAGGTGACTCTTTTCTTGGATCATGGCTTTAATCCAATGACAATGTTTGGTGCAAACAGTCATTAAAATCCCCTTGGACCATCTGCTTTGTGCTGCTCACTGTGCCTGGCACCGAGAACACAGAGATAAGAAAGGAATAGATGTCACTTCTGCCTGCATAGAACTCATAGGCAGCAGGACAGACTGATGTTGAGCAAACTCACAGAGAAGCACAGCTGTCAGGTGTGAAGAGGAGTAACAGAACAGGGTTCTTCAGGAGGCGTCCTGGGCGCTCCTAATTCGGACAGCCAGCCCCAGAGAGGCTCACTGAGGAAGCCACATGGAAACTATGTCAAATAGGAGACACACAATTCAGTCAGAACTCCTCACTTGGACATAAACTTCAAGGACCAAATCAAAATGTGACTTCAGAACAAAAGGCAAATTCCTTCAATGCCAGGAGCTGCAAAGCAGCTCGGGATTTTCCCAATGCCCTTTACCTACCCAGAATAAACCAAAGGGCTGCATTATATTGCTTGGCATTTACATAATGTTCACAGTGCTCTTGCCTTGGAACTTCGTGTCCAAAACCTATTTCTACCTGTCAATTTTTATTAGACTTTGCATATTTTTTCTTTAGAAATTTAGCAAAGAAAAGGGGAATTACTCTTCACAAGAAATGTATTTGGCTCTGAAATAATTAATGCTTAAGAAGATTAGCAACCATAGAATTGCTTCATGGACAGGGGTCCCACATAGGTGCCCCTGCTTTCAGAATGTAACCAACAAAAACCAGATTTAGAGGGGAAGGGGCCCAGTGGGGATCTCCAGAGAGGTGAAAATTTGAATAATCTCCAGGGTCCCAGAGCTCAGATGCACGATGCCCCTCTCACAGGGTGCACCATGCCCCTCCCACAGGGTCCCAGGGCTCATGGAGCACCATGCTTCTCCCATAGGGTCCCAGAGCTCAGGGAGAACCATACCTCTCCCACAGGGTCACCATGCCTCTCCCACAAGGTCCCAAAGCTCAGGGTGTACCAGGCTTAGGGTGTACCATGCCTATCTCACAAGGTCCCAGGGCTTAGGGTGCACCATGCCTCTCCCACAGGGTCCCAAAGCTCAGGGTGTACCATGCCCCAGCCAGCACAATAACATCATGCATATTACAACATAGCTGTCATTTAAACTCTACCCAGGTTAGAGAAATGACTCAGTGGGTAGGTGCTTGCCATGCAGATGAAAACACCTGATTTTAAAGCGTCAGAACCTGTGCAAAGCTGCGCACCACCCAGCATCTGTAATTTCCACGCTCCTATAGTGAGATGAGAGGCAGAAGACGAAGAATTCTGGAGGCTTGCAGCCCAGCTAGCTTGGCATATTCAACAATGAACGACAAAGAGACCCTGCCTCAAACAAGGGAAAAGCCGCAACAGAGGTTGTCCATTGACATCACACATGCCGTGACACATGTCTGCCTGCATTCACACAGAGGAACACATACACATATAGTCACACAGACATTCACAATGTTGGTTTTCTTTGTTTTTTGGGCTGTCTACCGACAGCTCACCCAGGGTACTCACAGACATCTCTGTTACTTCTTTCACACGCAAATTCTTTTATTTCTTAAAACTGCGTGGTCACAGACACATGCTGGCTTTTCTTCATGGTTCTCTCCTGATTATCAGGGATTTGTTTTTCTCTGAATAGGCCACAAAATAAATCTGCAAAACATGGAACATGGTTTCTTGTTGAGATGGAAGGCCTTAACATACAACCTAGACCAGTCCCTTCATTGCACATGCGAGAAAGAAAAGATCCAGACCCAGAAGGTGTCCAAACGCTGAGCCGGGCTTGTTAGAGCCTGTGTCTGGGGCTGCAGCCTCTCACCTTCCAGCTTAGTGCTCTTTCCTCTCAATATTCCCTTCCTTGGTGTCTAATAACATCCGGTGCATAGCTGGATTCCAGCAATTAATGACAACAAAGTAACCAATTGAGAAAGAGTTGAGTTCAGAATCGTCCAGCATCTTCTATCGGTTGAGCTCCCGTCTCCAGGCTGTGATGATTTCAAGAGAGACGCTCTGGGCTGTCAAGAAACGAGGCTGTGTCCACATCAGGCTGTAGATAGGAACACAGAGGTCTGCGTTTACTCAAATAGATGCACATGGTGGTCTCTAGTACTCCAGGAGCTGCATCCAGAAAGTGACATCTTAAAAGTGTTGGTGAGCAATACTCCTGCCAGATGCATGGTCACCCAGCCCTGATACAGACTCCCAGAAGTCACCATCTTATGGACCTCACTCTCCCCATAATCAGGCAAACCCCTTAGATTCCTCACAAGACCTCCAGCCTCTGAAGGTAGCAGGACACGGAGTGATAGGTATCTGCTGTTTTCTGTATGGTAGCTGCTTCTCAGGGATGAAAATGGCACTCAACCTCAGAAGTCAAGGCAGCAGTAAGTCCTGGGCTAGCTAACTCCGTGCCTCCTTCCTCTCAAATCAGAGCTTTTCTCACTGCGTCCCAGTGACTCTTACTTTATCTTCATCCCTCCCTCCATTTCAGTTTTCTTACCTTCATGTTTCAGCTCTAGACTTCTCTTCCTTCAGAAGAGAATCCCAGTCACACTCACCCTCCAGGGGTGGGACAGTAGCTCAGGTCAAACAAGAGACCAACAGCAGAAACTAGACAGAGCAAGTGTGGTTCACATATGGTACTCTACCCTGAGCATCTCCGAGAGAACTCCCTACATCTCTCCACTGGTCTCTGAACTCACTTACCCATGTCACATTGTCGGGGTACTGAGGATGCAGCAGGAGAAAGATGGGCATCGTCATGGGCGTTGGAAGGTTTGCCTTTTAAGACAAGTGTGAGCATCTCAACAGGTCATTGGTGAGCATCTCAACAGGTTGATTGCTGAAATGGCGCCACTGTGGCGGAGGCTGCCATGAAAGGACACTGAAGATAGCTCGCCTGGCCTAAAAGGCCAGGGAAGACTGTTCCGAGGAAGGGATGCTTCAACTAAATTGAAAGAACAACAGCAGTCAGCTCGGAGAATAGAAAAAGGGTGGTGCTGAGGAACGGTGGTGGGGAATGATACAAGTGTGAGGGGACCCGAGCAGAAAGGAATGTGGAAAATTCTCAAAACTGAGAAACCCTGAGAATTTCCAGGAAGGAGAACAGGAAAATGGGGGTGAAAATGGGGAGGGGCCGGCACACACCAGGCTGTGCCATGTGAGTGAATGCAGTCTGAAGCTGATGAGAAGAAGCCTTTGAAAGGTATAATCAGAGGAATAAAAAAAATTCAGTTTCCATTTTCAAATTTAATGTTTGAAAATGGGGGCTGATGAGAGGGTTCAGCAGTAGAGGCACTGACCACCACCACCTGAGTTTATCTCTGGGATCCACATGGTGAAGGAAGAGAACTAACTCCTCAACACACATGTCATAGCATGTGTGCACATTCATGTGTGAGCGCATGCACACATGCACACATGCACACACACACGTAAGTAAATCAATCAATAAATGTACCTTTTAAAAATGATATTGGTTGCTGCAAATATAGGGGGGAAGAGTGTGGAGACAGGACTGTGAGTGAACAAACACAGAAGCTACACAGCATGACCAGGACTTGGTGACTGAAGCAGGGGAGAGAGTAATTGGAGTAAGGAGGGAATATCTATAGGTTTATGATAAAGCCACTGGGTGCTTGCTGGCACCATTTAATGTAGTAGAAGATAGAGAAGAAGAAGCCAATCCAGCGGTGATAGGTATAGAGCAAGAGCAAGTAGGTGAAATGTCCGGCTGGCATAGGAGAAAGGTGTGGGTGGCTATTGAAGCCAAAGGAGGAAAGACTAGGTTACTTTGAGAAAGAACATATGTAAGAGTGCTGGGACAGAATCCCAAGAGGCTCCAATATTTAATGGCTTGGCAAAAAAGAAACCTTTAATGAAGTTCCATACAGAACACGCAGAGCAGATTTTAAGGAAAATGGAGTGTTCAATTATGTCATATCCTGCCAAGACAGGCAAAAACAGAGGCGCGAGAGTGTGCCTGGAATTGGCACCCTGGTGGTTGCTGCAGCTTAGTAAAAGTTGTGTTGAAAGGGGCCATGGAGACACAGGGGAGTGGACTGAGAGGCACAGCATGAATGGATGCATTCTACATATGTCCTCTGCAATAACAGGTCCCCTAATTGAACCAGTGATGCCACCTCCCTAGAAAAGCTTAATCAAAGCTGGGGACATGGCCTGGTCAGTAAAGTGCTTGCTGTACCAGCACAGGGGCCTAAATGTGAGCCTCGGAACTTGTGTAAAAGTGCCAAGCATGGTGGTAAACTTTTGTAATCCCAGAACTAGGAAGACAGACAGGTAGATCTCTGGGGTGCTCTGGCCAAGCCAGTCTTAACAACAAGGTGGACTGGGAGTGGTGGTGCACACCTTAAATCCCAGCACTTGGGAGGCAGAGGCAGGCAGTCTCTGTGAGTTCAAGGCCAACTTGGTCTACATAGTAAGTTCCAGGTTATCCAAGGCTACATACATAGTGAGACCCTGACCAAAATAAAACAAAACAGCTAACAAGATGCATACCACTCAGGAAATGATACCTGGGCTTGCTCTGCGGCTTCCATATGCATATGCACACATATGTACATGCATTATTTGTACACACACATACATTAATCAATTATTAATCAGTTTTTTACCAGGAAGTTCACTGATCACCAGAACTTTATAAACAGCAAAGAACTGTTTGCCTTGGCCATTTCAATATTCCACTGAATCAAACCCATGCTTCATCCTTTCAGAATCTTTGGATTATTTAAATATACTTGACAATGGAAAGCTGTGGTCTTAAAATGATACGAATTCAGCTCTCGCCAGCCACCCTCCTCCCAGAACTCTGTAAGTGATGGGCTCAAATTGGTCATGTGGAATAGTATAAGAGTTGGGTGGAGGGGAGCAGATTGGAGACAGAAGAAAAAGAAAGTAGATTCTGTATGTTTTTTAAAAAAAGAAACAACTCACCCACAGCACGAATCTCCTTCAGTTTCTTTGGGGTTATTGTCATTTAAATTACCTCATTGAATGAGTGCTTTCATTTTGGGCAGCTGAATCATATTCAAAGGCATTCACACGCTAAGGATGGGGCGTTGAGAAATGAAGTGGAAAACTGTAAGTTCTTCATATTGAATTTAATTGCGAATGAGGCCACATGTTTATTTAATTTGTGTGCCTGAGAGCCAGCAGTGTGGTATGGAAATAGGCTAAGTGGCTATTGGCTATTAAATCACACGTGTAATGGGACCGCTGACGTTGGCCTTCTGCATTTGCATGGCACTTAGCTTACGAGTGCTTTCACATACATTAGCTGTGCCCCTCAACAGCAGTGTCAGACAAGCAGGGCAGCGAGGTAATCAATTCCAGTTGGAAACACAGAAGTGAGGGTCGCGGGATTTCAAAAGACCTCATCAGAGTTCCCGTTCATACTTTATGCCTCCAAGCTTTGTAGCTATCTCGACAAAACCTTGAGACCTCTCTGTGTTTCCTGTGTGTGCATGTGTGTTTAGATGCATGTGTGTTTGTGTGTAGGCATGGGTGTGTAGAGACAACCTCAGGATTTGTTTCTCAGACACCACCCACCCTGTTGCTTTTGAGAGACGGTCTCTCCTGGTCTATAACTCACCAAGCAGGCTCGGCTGCCTAGCCAGTGAGCTCCAGGGGCCCTTCTATCTTTATCTTCCTAGTGCTGAGATCACAAGTGCGTCCCACCACACCTAGCTTTGTTTGTTTGTTTTAAACATGGACTCTGGGGATTGCACTGGCTCCTTCTGCATGCAAGCTGAGTGTTTTACCAACAGAGTTATCTCTTGGCTTTCTGTGTTATTAAATTCAAAGCATGTGGATCTGACCTGACTTATTCTGAGTTTCCGGGCCTATGGCATTTCCAGATCATATGATAGGGAATGTCTCTTTTATTCTTGGTGAACAATCTTTTTTAAATTTTCAATAGTTTAGGGGAACAAAGACTCTTGAGAATCAATACTCCTTTTCTTCAACTTCATTTGGGTTTCTATTCTGGTGAGTAAAATTACCTTGCACCAAACATCCAGCTTTGTTTAATTCTTTAAATTAACTTCCATCTTTGTATTCACACAGAGATGCAGCTAACCTCATCCTGCCAGCTTGCTGCTGCTCCAGAGGCTCACAGAAAGCCCCCTAGACTCGGTTCTTGTTCTGTGGTTCAGCACCAAGGACAGAGCACGGCCTGGCTGCAGGGCTTCCTTTCACTCTAGAAAGGTAGCAAGCTAGAACACTTGGCTCTCTCCCGACCTGTGAGCTCTTTCTGGTGCCATGGATATCGGAGGCTCCATCTGTGATTATGCACGGGGTCATGGCTAGTGCTGCCGCCTGTTCATTGCCGTGATCATACCTAGCCTGCTTTACTCATGGAATAGAGCTGCCCCTGCTCGATCTCTTACCCAGACAGTTCATCTATCCAGAAACCCTGCAATTTCGATGACACATTGAAGATAAAACTTTTCATGACAAACATCATATATTTGATACATGTGGATATGTGTACATGCACGCACACGCACATCTCAGAAACAATCTCTAAGTCTTGGTCAGTCTGTCCACATTGCTCACCTGTTCCAAACCCAGGACATTTAACCCCACATTCCCATTGTAATGAAAAGCCCAGTGTGAGCCAATGCTCAGGCTACTTTTGCTATTTGTTCTATGAACTAGAGAACACAACACCGCCCTCCCCAGCATCAGGCACATCACTCTCGCTCAGGCACGTCTACTCCCAGCTACTGTTTCCTGACACCAGCTCGGTCACAAACTCTCACAGAGACACAGAAGGTCCAAGCAGCCTCGGACCCCAGGCTCACCACCTTCATAGCATGCGCACCTTCCCGTTGGCCAGCAGGACTTGTGGCTACATATGGCTTCATTTGTGGGCTTTCTCTTACAGTCAGCTCGGTCATATTTATGCGTGTATAATGTACTGATCCTACCCTCTCTACAACTCAGCAATCCAGCTGTGTCCTTTCCGTTTCTTGATGCTAATTTGGATCCCTGTTCTGGGGAGCCGACTCACCCATGACCATCAGCACTAAAATCACTCCCTCACCAGCACAGTCTGACTCATTCTTAAAGCTTGTCTGCCTGCTGTTTCCATGAGCCTGGCATCCTGCTGTCCAGTATCACTCCAGCCCCAGGCCTCGCTCGTTCTTCCTTCTGTTTAGAGGATATTTATTCTCTTTATTAATTTTATTTATTAGTATTAATTTTATTCATTCGTTGTTATTTATTCATATTTATGCAAGTAGGGTAGATTTTAATATTTTTATTGAATATAAGACTTGTTTTTACAGAAACAACATGAGGCAGTCCCTAGCCACCCTAGACTGACATTTCAAAAACATTTGTGTTTTTTTTTTCCTGACTTCCCAAAGTTAAATCCTGAGCCAGATGACAGACTCTAACCCATAAATATTTTATGCATGCCCCTTCAGGTCCCTTGACTATTCATTCATTTTATTCAACAAATATTTATTGATCTACAATGCACCAGGTCTTCTTTTCAGTGTTAGGGGTCCCACAGCTAACCAAGCAGAATAAAAATCTATATTCTGGAGAAAGCATTCCCACTGAGGGTGCTAAATAATGAGCAAGCAGAACATTAACATTAGGTGCTAAAAACGCTCTAAGGATCAGGGAAGGAAGAGGGACAAAGCGTGGACAAGGACCACTGTGGAAAGGGCACCGAGGGAACCTTGACTAGTCAGGTTCTAGCGGAAGGTGTGTGGTTGACGCTAGGAGTAGGACACCAGGCAGAGGGAGCAGAAGGCTGGGAAATGCTGATGCAGAATGTCCTTTATGAGCCCAGTGTGGTGGCCAAACAGCTACAGTCCCAGCACTTAGGAGGGTGAGGCAAGAGGATTGCAGGCTCGAGGTCAGCCTGAGCATCTTAGTGAGTTCCAGACCAGGCTACCTAATGAGAGCCTGACTCAGGGTTATGCACTGTGTGTTTAAGACAGAACAAGATGGAGTGCTGGAGAGGCAGCTTACTTGGGAAAATGTTTGCTTTGCAAACCCAAGGACCTGAGTTTTATGCCCCCAGAAACCATGTAGACAAACAAATGAAGCTCAGTCAGGCATGGTGGTACAGTTACAACCTCAGCTCTGGGAGGTGGAGTCAGGTAGACTCATTGGGCTTGGTGGCTAGCCTAGCTTACTTGATGTGTTACAGGCCAGTAAGAGACCCCCTCTCAAGAATCAAAAAAAAAAATCCAAAGGCTCCTAAAGGATGGCAGCTGAGGTCATCTTCTGGTCTCCACACTTGTGGGCATGTGCATCTGTACTATACTTGCATACACGTGAACTCGCACAAATGGAAGGGGAAGACAGAGAGAGATGGAGGGGGAGAGAGGGACTGCATGTGGAATCGAGTCTCCAATCAGTATGAAGTTTCTTTTCTTTTTAATTTTTATTTATTCTACAATACATCCCAACCCCAGCTTCCCTTTCCCCCACTCCTCCCAGTTCCCTCCCCCTCCCCTCACCCCCAGATCTATTCCCCTCCTCTCTTCCTCCAGAAGAGAGCCTCCCGGGACATCAGCTGAACACAGCACAACAAGATACAATAAGATCAGGCACAAACCCTCACATCAAGGCTGGGTGAGGCAACCCAGTAGGAGGAAAAGGGTTCCAAGAGCAGTCAAAAGAGTCAGAGACACCCCGACTCCCACTGTCAGGAGCCCCCACAAAACACCAAGCCAAAAGCCATAACACACATGCAGACCCACACAGGCTTTGCAATGCTGCTGCAGTCTCTGTGAGTCGTCATGAGTCCTGCTTACTTGATGCCCAGGGTTGTGGTCCCCCAGTGTCTTTGACTCCTCTGTCTCCCACAATTCCTCATCTTCCTTTTCAGGGTTCCCTGAGATTTCCATGGCGACTTTCAACTTGGGCTCTCTGCCTAATGTTTTACTGTTGGTCGCTGCATCTATTACCCATCAGTTGCTGGAGGCAAGCCTCTCTGATAATGGCTGAACTAGGCATCAATCTATGAGTATATTAGAGCAGCATTAGGAACCATTTCTTTTCTTTGTTGGCTAGTTGTGTGTAGTTCTACCCTAGGTCTCTGGGCTATCCAGTCTCTGGTTCCTGGTCACCCAGGCAGTATCAGGCATGGGCTCCCTCTCTTGTGGCATGGGCCTCATGTTGGCCAGACTTTGATTGTCCACTCCCACAGTTCTGTGCCACCATTTCCCCAGCAGATCTTGCAGGCAAGACAGATTGTAGGTCGATTGGTGTCCCTGTCTGACCATCGGAAGCCTTGCCTGGTTGCAGCAGATGGGCAGTTCATGCTCCACATCCTCCATCACTAGACGGCCTCTCCAGGGTCGCCCTTTAGGACCCCAGGCAGTTTCACTGCACTAGGTTTCCACGCCCCACCCTTGCTCTCCACTTTCAGTTGTCTCTTCCCTGCTCTTACTTCTTTCCTTTCATCTCCCCCACCCGATGCCTCCTGTTCCCAATCTATTGTATTTCCCCTTCCCAGCAAGATCCTTGAATCCTCCCTCGAACCCTCCTTGTTACTTAGCCTCTCTGGGTCTGTGGACTGTATTATGACTATTGATTTCTTAACAGCTAATATCCATTTATGAGTGAGTACACACCATGTTTGTCTTTCTGGGTCTGGCTTATCTCTCTCAGGATGAACTTGTCTAGTTCCATCTATTTGCCTGTGAATTTCATGATGTCATTATTTTTTATGTCAGTGGAAATGAGTAAAGGTACCACATTTTCTTTATCCATTCTTCAGTTAAGCGGCATCTTGGTTGTTTCCAGGTTCTGGCTATTATGAAGAAAACAACTTATGAGTGAGTACACATGATAATTGTCTTTCTGGGTCTGGGTTACCTCACTCAATATGATGGTTTTTAGCCCCCAAATTTCAAGATGTCATTAATTTTTTTCTGCTCTATAGGACTCCATTGTGTAAATGTACCACATTTTCCTTATCCATTCTTCGGTCGAGGGGCATTTAGGTTGTTTCCAAGTTCTGGCTATGACAAACAAACCTGCTATGAACATAGTTGAGTACATGTCCTTGTCGTACAATTGAGCATCCTTTGGGTATATACCCAAAAGTGGTATTGCTGGGTCTTGAGGTAGGTTGTTTCCTAATTTTCTGAGAAATTGCCATGCTGATATCTAAAGGGGCTGTACCTGTTTGCACTCCCACCAGCAATGCAGAAGTGTTCCCTTTACCCCACAACCTCTCCAGCATAAGTTGTCATCAGTGTTTTTGATCTTGGCCATTCTTACAGGTATAAGATGGAATCTCAGAGTTGTTTTGATTTGCATTTCTCTGATGACTAAGGATATTGAGCATTTCCTTAAGTGTCTTTCAGCCATTTTAGATTCATCTGTTGAGAGTTCTCTATTTAGGTCTGTACTCCATTTTTTTTATTGGATTATTTGTTCTTTTGATGACCAATTTCTTGAGTTCTTAGTGTATTTTGGAGATCAGACCTCTGTCTGATGTGGGGTCGGTGAAGATCTTCTCCTATTTTGTAGGCTGTTGTTTCGTTTTGTTGACCGTGTCCTTTGCTTTACAGAAGCTTTTCAGTTTCAGGAGGTCCCATTTATTAATTGTTTCTCTCAGTGTCTGTGTTGCTGGGGTTATATTTAGGAAGTGGTCTCCTGTGCCAATGCGTTCAAGTGTACTTCCCACTTTCTTTTCTGTGAGGTTCAGTGTGGCTGGCTTTATGTTGAGGTCTTTGATCCAGCCAAATTCATTTCTTATGAGGCCACAGTCACCCTGGTACCCAAACCACATAAAGATTCAGCAAACAAAGAGATTTATAGACCAATTTCTCTTATGATCAAAGAAGCAAAAATACTCAATAAAATACTTGTAAACTGAATCCAAGAACACATCAAAAAGATCATCCACCATAATCAAGTGGGCTTTGTGCCAGAGATGCAGGGATGGTTCAACATATGAAAATCAGTTAATGTAACCTACCTTATAAACAAACCGAAAGAAAAAATAACCGTGATCTTCTCATTAGATGCCAAAAAAGTCTTTGACAAAATCCAGCACCTCTTCATGATAAAAGTCTTGAAGAGATTAAGATATAAGGAACATACCTAAACATAATAAAGGCAATTTATAGCAAATCAATAGCCTACATCAAATTAAATAGAGAGGAACTCAAGGCAATTCCACTTAAATCAGGGACAAGACAAGGCTGGCCACTCTCTTCATATCTATTCATTATAGTACCTGACGTTCTAGTTAGAGCAATGAGACAACTAAAGGAGATCAAGGGGATACAAATTGGAAAGGAAGGAATCAAAATATCATTATTCACAGATGATATGATAGTATACATAAGTAATCCCCAAAATTCTGCCAGGGAACTCCTATAACTGATAAACACCGTTAGCAAAATGGTTGGATGCAAGATAATTTTAAAAGAAAAATCAGTATCCCTCCTATACACAGATGATAAATGGGCTGAGGAAGAAATTGGGGAGACATCACCCTTCACAATAACCACAAATAACATAAAATATCTTAGGATAACTATAACCAAGCAAGGGAAAGACCTGTATGGCAAGAACACCAAGCCTTTGAAGAAAGAAATTGAAGAAGTTCTCAGAAGATGGAAAGATCTCCCATGTGCATGGATTGGTGGGATCAACATAGTAAAAATGTCCATCTTACCAAAAGCAATCCATAGATCCAATGCAATTCTCATCAAAATCCCAACAAAATTCTTTACTGAACTTGAAAAAACAATACTCAACTTTATATGGAAAAACAAAAGGCAGGAGAGCTAAAACAATCCTATACGGTAAGGGCCCTTCTGGAGGCATCACCATCCCTGATTTCAAGCTCTACTACAGAGCTGTAGTAATGAAAACTTCATGGCTGCACAGTATTGGCATAAAAACAGACAGGTTGATCAATAGAGCTGAATTGAAGACACAAGTGTAAATCCACATACCCATGGACACCCAATTTTTGACAAAGAAGCCAGAAGTATACAATGAAAAAAGGAAAGCATCTTTAGCAAATGGTGCTGGCATAACTGATGTCAGCATGTAGAAGATGCAAATAGATCCATATCTATTGCCCTGCACAAAACTCAAGTCCAAGTTGACCAAAGACCTCAACATAAAATCAGATACACTGAACCTGATAGAAGAGAAAGTGGGGAATAGCCTTGAATGCATTGGCAAAGGAGACAACTTTCTGAACAGAACACCAATTGCACAGGCACTAAGATCAACAATGAATATATAGGACCCCATGAAACTGAAAAGCTTCTGTAAGGCAAAGGTATCAACAAAAGGACAAAACATCAGCCTACAGAATGGGAAAGGATCTTCACCAACTCCATATTCGACAAAGAACTAATTTCCAAAATATGTAAAGAGCTCAGGAAACTAGACATCATCAAACCAAATAAACCAATTTAAAAATGGGGTACAGATCTAAACAGAGAATTCTCAGAATCTCAAATGACCAAGAAATGCCTAAAGAAATGTTCAACATCCTTAGCCATCAGGGAAATGCAAATCAAAACAACTCTGAGATTCCATCTTATACCTGTCAGGATGGCTAAGATCAAAAACGCAAGTGACAGCTCACTCTGGAGAGAATGTTAGCAAGAGGAACGCTCCTCCACTGCTGCTGGGAGCACACACTGGTACAGTCACTTTGGAAATCAATATGTCCGTGCCTCAGGACATTGGGGATCAATCTCCCTTAATACCCAGCTATAGCACTCCTGGGAATAAACCCATCGACCTTCTACCATTTCACAAGGACCCGTGTTCAACTATGTTCATAGTGGCTTTCTTCATAATAGCCAGAACCTGGAAACAACCAAGATGCCGCTTAACTGAAGAATGGATAAAGAAAATGTGGTACCTTTACACAATGGAGTATTACTCATTTCCATTGGCATAAAAAATAATGACATCATGAAATTTGCAGGCAAATAGATGGAACTAGAAAAGATCATCCTGAATGAGGTAGTCCAGACCCAGAAAGACAAGCGTGGTATGTACTCATTTATAGGTGGATATTAGCCTTAACTAAAGGATCCACAGACTCGAAAAAGCTGAGTAACAAGGAAGGTTCTGGGGGGGGGATGGTTACGACGACACATGAATCTCACTGTGAAGGGGAAATAGGATAGACAACACAGGTGGGTGCAGGAAGAGGTCTAGATGTGGATGGGTGGGGATGGGGACAAGAGGGAACAGATGATAGGAGAATAAAGGGAGAGCAAGCACTGGGAAACACAACTGGAATCAGGGGCAACTCTGGGATGAGCTAGAAACCTAGTGCAATGGAAATGCCCAGGAATCAATGAGGGTGACCCTAGCTAAGACTCCTACCAATGGGAGAAACGGAGCCTGAACTGGCCATCTCCTCTTACCAGGAACCAGTGAAGAGATTGGAACCCCAATCCAGCCAAGTAACCTTTGACCTATAATTTTCCCTGCCTACATGATATGGTGGGACAAAGATGTCACAGAAATTATGGGAGTGGTCAACCAGTGAGTAGTCTAGCTTGAGACCCATACTACGAGAGGCAGCCCACCCTGGCAATGCCTGGATGGCTGGACTCAGAGGCTGAACAGTCCAGAGACCTAAGATAGAACCAAATATAACCAACAAAAAGAAAAAATAATCAATGAAATGATTCCCAATGATATTCTGCTATACTCACAAATTGTTGCCTAGCTCAATTGCTATCAGAGAGGCTTCACCCTGCAACTGATGGGAAAAGATGCAAATACCCATAGCCAAACATTAGATGGAGCTTGGGAAATCCTGTGGGAGAGGGAGGGGAAGGATTATGGGAGCCAAAGGGAGCAAGGACCTCACAAGAAACACACAAAGTGAACTGACCTGGCTTCATGGGGTCTCATGGAGACTGAACCTCCAACCAGAGAACTTACATGGTACTGACCTGGGCTCTCTGCACATATGTTACAGCTATGTATCTTGGTCTTCTTTTGGGACTCCTAACAGTGGGAGCAGGCAGGGGTGTCTCTAACTCTAACCTGCTTTTGGGACTCTTTCCTCATCCTGGGTTGCCTTGTCTAGCCTTTATAGGAGAGGGGGTGTCTTGCTGCAGCTTGCTATGCCATGGCTGGCTGATATACATAAAAGGACTGTAGCTTCCTTAAGGGGAGGGAGAGGGAGTGGATGGAAGAGTTGGAGGAAGGGACTGGGAGGAGAGGAGGGAGGGGAAACGGTGATGGTGCTGGAGGAAATTAATTTAATTGATGAATTAATAAAACAGCCAATAAATTTGGTTGTTTCTCAGGGTCTGTGGACTCTGATAATTAGCTTTACTTTTCTAAGCAAAACTTGTTCATTTTTATCATTCCTGCTATACTTTCAACAAATACCTATTAGTGACAGATTCTAAATGTCAAGCCTTCTAGGGGAGCAGCTGCCAGGCAGAACAGCTGCATTTCCAGGCCTCCCCATACTTACACTTTAGTAGGGGAACTAGAGAATCAAGAAGCAATTCTAGACCTGAAGTTTATGGAGAAACATAGAAGGCGACGGAAGCATGAAATGGGAATCTGAGCACAGACTCCATACAAGGAGGAGGAAGGTGTTTCACAGTGAAGAATTCGAGGCGGAGAGGATTATCCAGGAAAAGACAAGGGCAGACAACTGCAGCTGAGGGAAACAGAGCATAGATAAACTTGGGGAGAAACAGGGTGAACTTCAAGGAGAAGCTACTGAAGAGTTTGACTGGGGCTCCAGCGTTGGCGAGAAGCTACTAAAAGGAGCACACACCCGTAGATGGGAGTGAGCACAGATTGTGGACAGGCACAAGACCAGGCTATTTGGGGCCAGGGAATCATAGGAGATGGTAAAGAGTCAGAGAGGGTGGCAAGATGATAATGGGCTCAGTTTGAGGCAGGCTAAGTTTAAGATGCCCATGAGACCCTCAAGAGGAGATGCCAAATGAGGTCCTGGGCCCTACAGATGTAAGTACTGAGCACAAAGACTCTGAGAATCTGTTGTACACAAATGAGAATTGACCTGGGTGAAGGGTGAGCTACTCTTTGGAGATCAGAACCAAGTTCCACCACTTATTAGCAATGTCATCTTGGAACATCTGATGTCATTTCTCTGTTCATACATTGAAGCTAATCCCTGAGAGGGTCCCACAATGGTTATGTATTAAGGTGTGCGAATTGCTGAGCACACACTCTGGAACATAATGGGATCTCCATAAATGGTGGCCATTATCAGCGGTGCAGGGGCAGCAACTCTTTAAAATATCACGGCATAGCAGATTCCCCAAAGACTGATAGCAATGTGCAGGAAAATGGGAGGAGGAGGGATTCAGAAGGAGCAGACATCGAGGGAGAGAATCTGAGAGGTGTCACAGCAACTGGGACAAGAGAGTATGTCAAGAAGGAGGTGGTTAAGACAGCCCACGAGACCATCAAGAAGGGATGGCGAACAGTCCCCTGAGTTAGCCTCCAGGGTCTCTGGTGTCCTTGGCAGCATGCATTTTGTGGAGTGAAGGCAAAAGCTAAGGTGCAGGGACATCAGAGGGATGGGAGACCCTCAGTGGGAGCAAAGTCCTCTGGGAAATGCAGCAGAGAGTGAGGCTGGAGAGGAGACAAGGGCAGCGTGGGCTGTGCATCAAGCAAATGTTTACATTTTTGCTTAATATCATGTGTGAGTGTGTACATGTGTGCACACGAGTGTATGTGCACAGAGGTCATAGAACAAGTGTGGAACCCATTCTCTCCTTCCTCCTCTATGTAGATTTCAGGAATGAAACTCAGGTCTCCAGATTTGCGCATCAAGTGGCTTCACCCACTGAGCTATCTCACCAGCCCCAAGCGAGTATTTTCAAATTTGTAATTTAGTTTCTGTGTGGATACATGTGTGCACAACGCATGTGCGTGGGCATATATGCCACGGTGTATGTCTGGAGGTCAGAGGATAAATTTCTGGGGTCATTTCTCTTTCTTACATAGGTTTCAGGGATGGTTTCTTACATAGGTTGCCAGGCTTGTTCAGCAAATACCTTTATCCATTAAACTGGCTCACCAGCCCCAAACAAATATTGTTAAAGTAAAAAAAGAGCCAAGCATCTCTCACTGCTGCTATGAAGGGGTTGGAAATGTAACATGAGGGCCTGCTTGTTGGGGTTTCTGTCCTGCCCAGTTCCCACAGCCGGCAAGCCTCAAAGAAAATCACACAGAGGTCTACATAAGTTATAAACTGATTGGCCCATTAGCTCAGGCTTCTTATTAACTATTATAACATATTAGCCCGTTATCCTTATCTATGTTAGCCACATGGCTCAGTACCTTTTTCAGCGGGGCAGGTTACATCCTGCTTCTTCAGTGTCTGGACAGGACTCAGAAGAGAGCTTCCTTCTTCCCAGAATTCTCCTGTTCCCATTGCCCTGCCTGTACTTCCTATCTGGTTGTCCCGCCTATACTTCCTGCCTGGCTACTGGCCAATTAGCGTTTATTTAAAACATAATTGACAGAATACAGAATTGTCCCACACCACTTCCCCCTCTTTTTTTTTTTAAACAAGAACATCCATAGTCCATTTTTTGGGAATGTGGTTGTAGTTTTCTAGGCTACTTCCTGCTGGTTGGGGGCACTGATAATCTTATGGGGACCTAAAGAAAATTTAGAATTATGATCAAGTCCTGACTGGAGTATCCTGTGAGTCTTGATTGCTCCACATTGAAGGCGCTAATTGTTGATAGGAGAGAGGGTCCCTTTCTTTGTCCCAGCTGCCTGGCTAGCTTACACCCGAAATAACCACACAGAAATTGTATTAATTAAATCACTGCCTGGCTCATTATCTCTAGCTCTTATTGGCTAACTCTCACATCTTGATTTAACCCATTTCTAATAATCTGTATATCACCACAAGGTCGTGGCTTACCAGGAAAGATTCAGCATGTCTGATCTAGCAGCTCCATGGAGGCTCTCTTACTCTGCTTTCTTCTTCCCAGAAGTCAGTTCTGTCTTCTCTACCTACCTAAGTTCTGCCCTATCAGGCCAAGCAGTTTCTTTATTAATTAACCAATGAAAGCAACACATAAACAGAAGGACCTTCTACACCATTTCCCCTTTTCTGTTTAGAAAGGAAAGGAAGGCTTTAACTTTAACATAGTAAAATTACATATAACAAAACAGTTATCAAGCAAGAATTACAGTTACAATATTTATATCTATTTTATCTTTTATCATAACAAAGGAAAAATATAACTATAGCTATCTATCTATTCTTCAACTCCATCAAAGACTCCAGAAGGATATAATATTACCTAAGTAAACGAGAAGTAAGCAACTTCCAAAACTCTAAAAATGACAGAGACATCTCGCTGCCTGGACATTTACCCAAAGTTCTTCTGTACCATTGGGGCATCCATCTTCAGCCTACAGGCCCATAGTATCCAGAAGACATTTCCATGAAGCAGGAAATTTTAAAGACAGTTCAGTCACTTTCTTCTGTGTCCTGCAGAATGTCTCATAGACTCTTTCATGAAGCAGGAACCCTGAAGGATCATCTCACCTTTAGGCAAGTTCAACAGTCATCTCTCTGTGGGTACTGCATGTCCAGTGAAGCAGTCCAGGCAAGAGTAGTTTCTTGCCCAAATGACTAACAAACTCCATAAGGAGTCTCTTTGATGCCCATCTTCCTCTTGAAGTAGCTGGTGCTGCCAGGAGCAGACGTGTCTCTTTGTCATGAAAAGTCCTAAGTTATTAAAACACTTTAAATGCCATATTCTGTAGTCTTTGAAAGTTATGAAGAATGCCTATCTAACTGAAATATATCTCTATATATCTAGAAAATATAACTAACATGACTAAAAGCTTGACTATTATCAATGATTATCCATTAACAACCTATATTTCCTAATTATACATTATATTTTTAAATGAAGTACACAATCACAATACCTTAATCAAGAGCAGAAATATACATATAACAAGATTGACCTTAAATTTATATCAATAAAACAAAATCTATACCATTGCAAATTATTCATATCTATATCAGGGAAAGGAGGGGGTAGGGAAAGGAGGGGTTCAGAGAAAGGTGGGACAGGGAAGGGGAGGAGATAAGAACCAAAGGGGAAGGCAGGGGCTGACCTTGGCTGGGATGAGGGTGATACTCTCATAATACAGGGGGAAAAGAGCCTGTGAACAGGTAAACCAGAGATTTGGTGATCTGTCTTTCTCTAGCAACAAGAAGATATGGCCATTGCCTTTCTCCATGAAGAGACAGAGATAGTCAGCAGAGAGTTAAGAGTCTTTAAAATCTCAGACTAGAGGAAACTGCTGACCAGGGGATCTAGCTGATCCCCACACTACTGAACATCTTTATTGTCAGCTTCGAGCTAAAGCAGCCAGATTTCAAAGAAAGCTGAATCCAACTGCTATAGATTGACCTGGGCTTGCGGTTTAAGTGGGGAAGTCTAATCTAAGGTGGTTATGGGGAAAACTCTCCTGCTGTGGGCAGCGAGGCTCACAGAAGTTCAAAGAAAGTGAGAAACAGAAAAAAAATATATCAGCAGATAAAATGTGTGGTCAGAAAGAAGGGTGGGGATCAAGAGCTGGAGTCTTCGGTGAAGCCAGGGGCAGGCTGTACCAGGCGACCCTAGAGATGAGGGAAGCTGCTTTGAGGGGAACAGACTGAGGCTTGTTACAAAGTGACAGGGAACAATGGCTTCGGGCACACGGAGCAGAGACACACCTGCTGCATCTGGATTCTGTAGGGTTGGGGGGATGTCTGCAGAAGATGGATTCTGTTGGCCATGCTGGGCGGGCTTATTACGTGAGGAGCTGGAGCCGAGGATGGGGGCTGCTTTAGCAATCAAGGAGGGTGATTGAAGGGAGGGTTCCAGTGGGCAAGCTGTCACCTCTCTGGTTATTTTCCTCCCATAAGAGTGTGAATTCCTCCCCAAGAAGAATGAGAAGATGGAGTTCCCCTTTGGGTCCGTGGAAACTACTAACTTCCGGCGGTTCACTCCGGAGTCGCTGGCAGAGATCGAGAAGCAAATTGCGGCCCATCGTGCCGCCAAGAAGGCCAGAGCTAAGCGTGGAGAGAGGAAGGGCCAGGAGGAGAAGCCCAGGCCTCAGTTAGATTTGAAAGCCTGCAACCAGCTTCCCAGGTTCTATGGTGAGCTCCCTGCGGAACTAGTTGGGGAGCCCCTGGAGGACCTAGACCCGTTCTACAGCACACACCGGGTAAGAGCTGCCATTGGGAACATTTGCGCTCAGCTTTTGAAGAGCGAGCCTCAGTCCCACCTAGCCCAGGAAGCCCTCACCCCCAGGGGAGTAGATGTTTACTAAAGAACAGGCAGAGGAAACCAAATCCAAGGCCCTTCTCTCTGCACCTTTAAGAACTTGTGATGGGGACAAACTAAACCCAAACCTCCAAAGCAGACAGCTGCTGCAGAATGTGCATAGAAAGTTGCTTGTTCCCACAGGCGAGTCCCAGCCTAGGGCCTCTAGAGGTGTTAGCTCTCTTTGCAGCTGAGAGCAGGGATTTTGAAGTTGAGAGAGGAATGTCTTGGAGCCCCTGGAGTCTGCCAGTCTCTCTCATGGGTTACTGAAGCCAAAACTGTCTTGAAATACTAGTTAGCTTTCATCTGTCTTTCTTACATGGTCTTGTGAGCATATAGTGGTAACCAAGGGAGCGGCATCAACAATAGCCACTGGAAGGCGTGCCTATGTGTTCCCAGGTTTTAAAGTTTCTTAAGAACATGGCGTGTTGCTGGACAGTGGTGGCGCATGCCTTTAATCTCAACACTTGCGAGGCAGAGGCCAGCGGATCTCTGTGAGTTCAAGGCCAGGCTGGTCTATAAGAGCGAGTTCCAACAACTAGGGCTGTTACGCAGAGAAACCCTGTCTTAAAAAACAAGAACAAACAAACGAACAAAAAAGAACATGGCATGTGAGCCTGGTGGGGGTGGCGCACACCTTTAACCCCAGCACTCAGGAGGCAGAGACAGGCGGATCTCTGTGAGTTTGAGGCCAGTCTGGTCTACAGAGTGAGTTCCATGATAACCAGGGTTACACAGAGAGGCTTTGTCTCAGAAAAAAATAAAAAAGAATATGGCGTATTCCTACTTTCCTGCCCTGTTGCTGCAATAGAACATGCTGACATGAGCATCTTAGGGGAAAGACGGTTTATTAGCTCATCACTCCAGGCTACGCTCTGTCACGGTTACGAAGCCATGGAAGCCGGAGCTCGAAGGAGCTACATTATGCCTGCAGCCTGAAGAAAAGAGCAATGCATGCATGCATTCTAGTGCTCAGTTTGCTTTCTCTGCTCTCACACAGTCCAGGATTCTGCCTGCAGACGGTACCACCCATACTGATTGGGTCTTCGTACCTTGACTAGCACGATAATCCCACCATATGCATGCCAACAGGTGACTCTAATCTAGACCATCGCTCACTGAGACTCTTCCTGAGGAGCTCTAGATTGTGTCATGTTGACAACCCTGGCCATTACAGGGTGTATACACACATGCAAACATGATATATGTACATGTACGTGTGTGTCTCTGTGTGTGTGTGTGGTCAGTGTTCTCAGACCCTTCCTCTTCCTCTTTTGGCTTCCTGGCACTGTGAGGTGGGCGCTTTTCCTCTGTGTGGACTTGCTACGTGATGAACTGTTTCACGCAAAGTGGCAAGGCCAAGCAAGCATGAATGAATAGACACCTCTGAAACTGTGCACAGAAACAAACCTTTCCTCCCTTTAAGTTTGTTTCCTGTGATATTTTGTTACAGCTAGGGAACACTGACCCCCCCCCCATACACAATAAATTAGAGTGTTAAATCAAGAAAGCTGAGAGCTAACAGTCTACAGAGATGCCCATGACAGTTTCTTCTCCTGTGCTGCATCTTAGGTGTTTTATGTAGCCAACACATGGTAAGTACATGCTTGGGAATGACAAGGAGCTGGAGGAAGCCATCGCAAATGCAGTTTGTAAAAGAGATAAGGCACATAGCGATGTCTTTCTCCTTCCTCTCTCTTCCCAAGAACCCACCCCTCCTAAATGCACAGAGGAGGGACTGAGAGATGGTTTAGAGCGAGGTTCAGGCAGTGAAAAGCAGGGGCTTCACAGGACCAGGGTCCTCTAGTCAGAAGTGAGTTAAATGTTGGGGTTAGGGAGACAGACTCAGTCATTGAAGCGCTTGCTGAACAATTGTAATCTGATTTGATTCCTAGGACACATGTTGGGGGACTACAGTAATCTCAACCCTGAGGAGGAGGCAGAGGCAGGTGGATCTCTGGGGCTCACTGGCTAGCAAACCTCACCTCACAAGGCTCTTGAGAGATTCTGTCTCAAAAATAAAAAGGGTGGCAGGGTCCCAAGGAATGACAGTTGAGGTTGACCCCTGCCCCCTCAACTCATGCATGTACACACACACACACACACACACACACACACACACACACACACACACACGATGAATTAAATGCAACTGAGCTCAACCATCTGAGGTCAGAATTCTCTCCCGGGCATTCTGTGTACATCCAGCCCTTGAATCAGCAGCCTGTCCATGAAGCTTCTCAGTGGGCTCATCCTGTCTTAGTCAGCCATGGAGTCCAGATTCTTGGGGAGGGGGTGAGGATGTGGCGCCGCTCTCTCACCCTCTCTAACTCTCTGCACCTCCACTAGGCGGCCAATGAGTCGCGGTTCTTCAAACAGGTCTTGCTCTTGAGCCTGAGAGGAGGTCACCCAGGATCTCGCTTCTCATCGCAGTCCAATTATGCTTTCGTTCTAGACTTTCATGGTGTTGAATAAAGGCAGGACCATTTCCAGGTTCAGTGCCACGTGGGCCCTGTTTCTCTTCAGTCCCTTCAACCTGATCAGAAGAACAGCCATCAAGGTGTCCGTCCACTCGTATCCTTTGCACACTTGCGCCTCTGTGCTTTAGACGCAGGCTCTGCCCATGGCGTCGTCTGGCGTCTTTCTAAAAGCTTCCCCCCAACTGAATCCCGAGACCGTGACGGCATCACACTGTGTGGTTTTTAAATCTATCATATTGTGTGTATGTGTGCACACCTGTGTGTGCACAGGTGCCTGTAGAAGCCAGGAGAGAGCTTCTGATCCCTCAAAGATAGAGTTACAGACGTTTGTGAGCCAACTGAAGTGGGCCTTAAAATCCCGACTCCGGCCCTCTGATAGAGCAGCAAGTGTTCTTAACCACTGAGCCATCTTGCCAGCCCCTGTGTGTGATCTTTGTGTTCTCAATGACTACCCCCGCCCCAGTAGTCTCAAGACAGAAAAAGTGCTCACACAGACCAGGGTCACTGCCGACTCACCTGGATACAGCTGTGGAAACACAACTTGCGAGGCTCAGCTGATAGAGCGCTTTCCTAACAAGCATGAAATCCTAAATTCAATCCCCAGGACCATATAAACCATACATGATGGTGCATGGCTATAATCCCAACATTCAGTATCAACCAGGATCCTGGAGGATCCTAATTCCACTTCATTCTCAGCAACAGAATGACTTTGATGCCAGACTGAAATATAGAAAATCACATCCAACCCCAAATGTCCTCTTTTTAAAAAAATATTTTTATTTTATGTGTTGCATTGGTGTTTTGTCTGCATGTATGTGTGAGGATGCCAGATTCCCTGGAACTAGAGTTACAGACAGTTGTAAGCGTGTTCCTCCTTTGAGACAATGAATGGGAACGTTGGGTTTTCTGTTAAATTCCATTGGCCTTCAGTTCACTAGTGATCAGGTCACTGGTCACTGGAAACATCTGTTGCTTTCACCCATTTTATAGAGTGATTTTAAAAAAAATTGTTTGCAGATTGGGGTTTGGTAACCTGAATTTTCTCCAGGTTTTCTTCTGTTTAAAACTATATCAAGTCATATTATGATCGTTTATTCACTATATAAATTATATTGTCCTGCGTGAAACAAAGGGCTTTTACTTTTAAAATAGTAGCATCCGAGATTCAAGATTTTAAACATTCTTCCTCCATCTAGCTCTGCCAGAGTTGTACTGTTCATCAAAACTGCTTCTTACATTCGAAAGGAAGATCAAAACAATGTCACGGAAATCTCAAATAAAGAGAAATAGTCAACACACAAACCATCCTCCATGGATTGCAGTTAAATTACGTTGAGATAAGTAAATAACAGATAATTAGAAATAAAATTTCTCTTAATAGCCAAGTGACACCGCATGATCTTTCTGTCTTGAGAGCTGATGAATGACTAATTCCCTGATGGCGTCACACTGGACAGAGGTCTGGTGAGGGGTCTCCTCCTCACAGATATACTTAATTTAAACAGTTTGGTGACTACAGCCCCAAACAAGATTCGATCAAAATTGTAACTCCAATCCCATTTTGTGAATGCCTTCACAGATATGCGATATCACACAACTTGTAAGGGTTTGCAGAAATGAAGATATAATTTAAATTTCATCCTGTATTAAGTCTCCCCCATGTGAACATAATTCTAAGCTGTCAATCAGCAGGAAAATGTGGTTTCATTGGTAGAACGTCCCTATTCAGATAGATGTCTTTCTAAGTAAATCTAGAATAAAAACATGAAAGCTGTTTACAGAAAACTAAAATGGGTTTAAATATTTCTGCCTGAGCTGAAATGATGAGGGACGAATTCCATCCTTACCCCGTAGGTAACACTTCTCTCTGGGATGGATGTTTCTCCTTTGGAAGGGACCGTAGGAGCTTATCCAGTGCTGAGGAATTGTCTGTTCAGGAGGAGACTGCTTTTATATTCTTTCTACCTCCATTTATTTACTCCTGTGTATGCTTCTTCCTTTCAAAGCCACCTTCCCCTTTTGAGTATCCCTTAGTCAACGCTCCACTCCTCAGAGGCTCTCTCTGACTTGTAACATCTCATCCTCCTTGGAATATCCCTCCAGAGCCAGCATTTCATTTCCTGGGCCTGCTTTGGCTATCCCTACCCAGAATCCATTGCTTCAATGTGGTTGAGCTCAGCTTAGGAAAACAATGTAACTAAAGTGATTTTCATAAACAGTAATAACCTCTACCTGGTAACTATGGTTACCAGGCTGCATGACACAGCATGATTCCGAAAGGCTATTTAAGACTCATCATGCCGTTTGCTCAGATCCTAGCTGTAAATGATGAAAGCTGCCCATAGGTTAGTATTTGGCGTAATGTGAACAGAATTTGGAAATTTGGCTCAGTGGTAAAGTGGTTGCCTAGTACAAGGCCCTGGGTTCAATATTCAACACCCTCATCATTGCTATCAGAACTGCTCTACTAGCGATAATAAAGACAGACTCTCAGATGGGCAGGCACTCAACACTCGTGAAAGCTGATGTTAGCTTCGCATTTGGCATTCGGCAGCAAGGCGATCCGGCCAGGGGGTTGAGGGCAGATGGAAACTCCCACTTGTCCTTAACATGGCCTCACAGCTGGTTCTCCATATTTATTACCATCACGATTTTGTTCAACTGTGTGTGCATGACCCAAAGCGATCTTCCGGAGAAAATCGAGTGAGTAAAATCGCTACCGCTCTTGTGCCTTCTCCCTGTCCTCGCTTTCTTAACGGCCTCTGTCTGTTTGTCTGTTTGTCACGCCAGTCTTTACTTAGATAAGTCTGAATTCTGTTGCCTGTTTGACTTTGCAATGGTCAGGTTTCTTCTGCGTGCCTTTTTCCTAGGCACATGTAGAGTTTTGAACTTCAAGACAGTGCAGATTAGTTGCTCTCAACCTATACTCCACAGTGGGACTTTATGGATGCCGTTCAAAACTCTGTTGCCTAGAAGGTCTGTTGTCATTAGACTTCAATGCCCTGGGCAGGTGAGTCCTCCCGGCTACACACACACAAACACATACATGCATGCACGCATGCACACACACACACATACCTACACACATGCACACACACGAGCTGAGCATGTGAGAATGAGGTGCAGGGAAGGCCTTGCACGAGGCGGGGCAAACTAAGGAAGGACTATGAATGACGGCTCTGAGATCCGTTCACAGAATGATCCGTGGCTGAGGTGGGTAGGTATTCCAGCTCAGATGCTTCAAAAGGACTGCAGCATTTCTAGGTTGCCTGTGTCCCTGGTTGGTACATAAAACCTCTATTGCTTGAGAACAGAAGAGTTTTCTGAAAACAGATGTGGCACCACAGCTGGGAAGGTGTCCCTGGCCTTGCTCAAGCCTTCAAACATAACAACAGTGTCTCCGAAAATCTCTCTCTCTTCCCCCCTTACATTCTTGCTAACTTTAAAAGTACCACATGCCACAATAAAAACGCTGCCCCATCTCTGTTAGGAAAGGGAGAGAAATTGGGTAGCCATTTTAACTGACTCTGGAAATGCCATTTGGTAAAGATCAGTTTCTGCTCATGATGTCAAAACCCTGAGAGAAGTCAAAACAGAAAGGAATCATCACACTCTGATAAAAAAAAAATAAAGCATTAATTCTTCAAAAAACAGTATCCTCCAAAAAAGGTTTTCATTTATCAAGCATAATTGTGAGCATAGAAATCTCTCTCTTTGAGATGAAAGACGGAAAATAAATATCAGAGATGTCTAGTCTCATCAGTTCAGCTTCATTGAGGGGTTCTGGCCAGTGTAGTAAGGAAAGAAAAGTGCATGAGTAAGAAGACTGCCAAACATGGCATACTCTACAGAAAATGACCCAGCGTATACAAACTATCCAGCGTCACCTAGAGAGAATCTATTAAAGACAGAGGCTGGCCCAGCGGCTAAGAACCTTGCCACTCTTGCAGACAACCAGAGTTGGATTCGCAGTCCTCACATGGGGCAGCTCACAACTGCCCAGCCTGTGCTCACATGCACGCGTGCGCGCCCACAGAGGGCAGCTCTAGGGAACCCAACCTCCTGGCCTCCAGGAGAACCTGCGTTCATATGCATTTGAACACACACAGAAGGCACATATCCATACACATAAATAATTAGTGAAATAGATCTTTAAAGTCTACTAGAATTAATAGGACTGTACATCGAGATAGCGGTGTGGATTAATATACACCAACCAATTATGCATGTATGTAGCAGCATTCTACAAGCTGGAAGTAAAATAATTTTCAAATTATCATTTACACTGGCATTTCAAAATCTCAAGCTTGTAGAAATAAAAATATCAAAGCATTGAGGAAATTATAGACACAACCCCAGCAAATGGGGAGATAATGCTATGTTGTTAGACTGCAGGTCTCAATATTGGAGAACGTGCACAGATGAGTAATCAATGTAGTGTTATTTCCAATCAGTCTCAACAAGCATTTAGACTGTAAAGTGTATGTGGAAACACAAAGAGTAAATTATAGTCAAGACACTTTGGAGGAAGGAAAACAGGGGAGGAGCAATCGCCCCACTGGGGTCAAACTGGCTACAAAGCCATTGCTGTGAGGCTAGCCAGACTCTAAGCAGATCAGCGTGTGTGTGTGTGTGTGTGTGTGTGCACATCTGAGCGTGCATGCTGACATTGGATTTGTGATGAAGGTGGCTCCACAGAGCAGCAGGGAGTGTCAGTCTGTGGTAAGAGTGTGAAGAGTCAGTTGACCTAGCATAATAAACTACATAGCTAACTGCACACTGAACCCCAGAGTCAGTTCCCTGTAGATTAGCCTCCAACTTTCCCTGCGAAATGCAAAAGTACAAAGCCTTTAGAAGGGAATCAAAGGCCAGAGGAAAACTTGTATGTTCTCAGGGGAGGGGAAGTTTTATTAGAGATGATACAGGAAACACCAAGTAGGGAAAGAACAGATGCCCTTTGGTAAACTAAGAACTTTTGTTCACCAGGTAACTACTTGAGATTTACTTTATTCATGTAGATGTGTGCACCCTAGTGCAGTGCCCACAGGGGCCAGAAGAGGACTTAGGGTCCCCTGGAGTTGAAGTAACAGATGGTTGTGAGCTGCCTGATGTGAGTGCTGGGAACCAAACCCAGGGTCGCTGTAAGAGCATCAAGGTCTTGTCACTGCTGAGCCATCTCTCCAGTCCCTGGAAGTCAACTCTTAAGAGAACGACGACACCAATACCAGCACAGTTCTAAGGAGCTCATACCAGAGTTCTGAACCCCCTCCAAAAATCAAAACTTAAAATATGGCGGTCCCATCTGTGTTGAGCAAGATAAAAATTTGAACAGGCAGAATTCCAAGTGGTCTATTAACTCATGGAAGATGCCCAATTTTTTTTTTTATTGAGGAGGACGGAATTAAAATTGTTGAGGAGAGAGATGACTAGGCACTCATCACGTAAGAAAAATACTTGAACTGCAACCATTCCAAGTGTCTATAAGGGAATGGGAAGTGGCAGCGGTTGCGCTGGTGGTGGGGAGTGGGAGAACTTTTGATACCAGTGGCTGCTAACAAAGGGAGGGATGTGCACACGCTGTGCTCTTCTATTGTGCTCAGGGGCCCGCACACAACCGAGTTACTATCTGTGGGCACCGAATCCCAGCTTTGAGGAAGCCTGCAGACACTACCCGCAGTGATGCGGAAATAACTCAAACGTCCATAACTGTTCGGTGTATTAAACATCTGTTAAAGTCTTAATTGGATAATTTATAGCAATGAATGTAGGTGAACCGTGAGTCCATATGAGAACAGGAATGAGTCTTGTGTTGACAGAGTTTCTATCTCACCTGGTCCTGCAGCCATTCAGTCCCAAATAAACACACAGAGGCTTATATTAATTATAAACTGTTTGGCCTATTGGTCAGGCTTATTATTAATTAGCTCTTATAACTTAAATTAACCCATAATTCTTATCTACATTTAACCACATGGCTTCGAACCTTTTATCAGTAAGGCATTCTCATTTTGCTTCCTCTGCGTCTGGATGATGACTGTGTCTCTGCCTTTCCTCTTCCCAGAACTCTCCTAGTCTGGCTGCCCCACCTATACTTCCTGCCTGGCTACTGGCCAATCAGTATTTTATTAAAAACCAACATGAGTGACAAATCTTTACAGCGTACAAGAAAATTATCCCACAGCAGTCTTACGTACAGAATGTTTACCCTAACTAAAGGATTCTATTACTATAATTCCATTTTCACAAAATGTGAAGGTCAGTAAAGCAATTTTACTTAGGAACTGACTTAGTCAACTTCCTCTTGCTATGACAACGTGCCGGAGGCTTTAGTTATTTGCAAATCATATTTACCGGCTCATAGTTATGCGGAACAGGGAACCCAAGAGCATGGCACCAGCACCTGTGTGGCCTCTGGTAAGAGCCATCGGCAGCATTACAGTACAATGAGAAACAGTAACCACAGCAGCCTAGTTCTGTCTCCTTGCAAAGCCACTGCGAAGGCCTCCTCCCATGACCTCATGTAATCCTAGTTACCTCCAAAAGACCCACCTTGAAAATATATGAACTAGGAGCTGGTGACATGTCTCAGTGTTTAAAAGAAACTTTCTGCCCAACCCGACTAGAGTCAGTCCCTGGGATCCACACAGTGGAAGGTGAGAACTGTCCACGGTATGTTGTCCTTTGACCTCCACTCAGTTACGACACGCATATGCATATATGGGTGCTCACACACAAAAGTTAATGAATAAATAAGTAAGAAAGGGTTTAAAATATATGGGCAGTTAAGTCTGCAAAATAGGTCTTGTTTTGTCTTGAGACAGGCTCTTATGAAGCCCAGGCTGGCTTTGAATTTGCTATGTACCTCAGGTTAGCCTTGAAGCCCTCATCTTCCTGGCAGCACCCCTCAAAACCTTGGGTCAGTGCTGGAACTGCAGGTTTCTGTCGCCACGCCTGGTCGAAACACGCATTTTGAGGAGACACATTCACTCCGTAGCATAATGGATAGAAATAATAACTGTGAAAATGCAAAATATGTGGAGAGGAGCCCCGAGACAGGAGAATGTCATCGGCTAAGGACTGCACAGAGTCAAGACATTCCATTGGGGGCATGAACAGTCACAGAGAATCTGTGCTCTGTCCCCAGATTCGTAGGTCGGAGCCCTGACCTCTTGTGTTACCATGTTGGAAATGGGAGCCTTCAAGGAGATGGCTTAGTGAGGTCACCAGGGTTAGGGTTAGCATAGCAATCCTATACTCTACAAGGAAGAAAAACCAAATTTCTCTCCATGCCCTGGGAGGATATGGGAGAAGACAGCCACCTACAGTGCAAGAAGGGGAGCTTTTCCAGTCTTTCACCCTGCCAGGGCCTTCCTTGCTCAGCCTCCCAGCCATGAGGGGATTAGTTTCTGTCATTCAAGTCATCCAGCCGACAGCATTGCCTTGCAGCTAGACGGACTAGCGAAGCCTTTTCCAGCGGCTACGTCACTGCCCACGCAGTAACACTTGTTTATGATGTGCATGTGTCCTGGTGAGACATTTTAAAAACAACACAATTTGTGAACCTGAAGTCTGAGCATAAATAAACCTGTAATCCCAGCACTCAGGAGGCTGAGGCAGGAGGATCATGATAAGTCCAAGGCAAGTTTGGTCTGCATAGGGAGTTTCAGTCCAGCTTGGGTTAGGGTGGGATCCTGTCTCAAAACAAAACAAAATTGTAGCAATAATAATAATAATAATTCAAAAATAAATGAGTACTGCATAAAATGGCAAACACCAAAAAATATAAACCAGAATATAATGCCTAAGTAAGTTATGAAGCTCATATTTTATATGGTTGAGATGACATTGCATTTAGATTTTCTGTCCTTCAGAAGCTCGAAGGCATGCTTCTTCCTTCTCAATGTGAGTCATTCGGGAGTAACCTGGGGACTGTGGTTAGATATGGAAGGCAGGATGCATATGTTTTACCCTCAAAATGCCAGTGCGGAGACAGCACTGGTATAAGTGCAGCATGAACACGAGAACAAAGGGAGAAGGGAAGGAAATGCAGAGACAACGGTGTCACAACAAGCTTGGGAGACCAGAAGTGGGCGGAGGAATGGCAAAGCCCTGAACAGACTGGCTCTCCTTCAGCCATGATACAGGTGGAGAAAGATGAGATCCTGGCATTTTACCCCTGGAAAGCTCTAGAGTTGACAAGGTATAAACAGTAAAACCCCAGGAGGAGCTAGAAGACAGGACGTGGGGGAGAGATCATGTAGGACTGCTTCCCTAAAGCGAGAAACTCCAAAGAGTTCTAGGGGCCTGCAAGATGGCTCAGTGTGGAGGATGCTTGTTGCCAAGTCCCGTGAACTGAGCTTCATCCCAGAACCCACTTGGTTGAAAGAGGAAACACACTTCTGCAAGTTGGGGAGTGTGGGGGGGTAGTAAGTATGGCTAAAATAAACGTTTGCTTTGTTTGTTTTTCAAGATAGGGTTTCTGTGTAGCTCTGCTTGCCGTGGAACTCACTTTGTAGACCAGGCTGGCCTTGGACTCAGAGATCCTCCTGCCTTAGCCCCTTGAGTGCTGAGACTAAAGGCGTGCGCCATCTTTGCCCGACGGCTTGTCTGTTTGCTTCGTTTGTTTAGCAATTTTTACATTTGTTCTAAACAAACAAATTGGATGGCTCCCAAAGGATGGCAGCGGAGGTGGGCCTCTGGCCTTCGTGTGCATGTACACGTGTCGCCACTGCACACGTGGGCATACCCTCCACACATAGACACAAAGATATAAAAAGGCTTAAATTAAAGAATGAGGGATGCTAGGCTTGGTAACACATTCCTGAAACCCCAGCATACAGGAAGCAGAGGCAGGGAGAACAGAGTTGAAGGCCAGCCTGAGCAACAACAGCAAGTTCTAGGCCAGCCTGGGCTACGTAAGACCCTGCCTCAAACAGTACGAAAGAATGGGCAAAGATGTAAGGAAGGACAGACAAAAAGCTAGCTGGAATCAGAGAAAGCAGAACTTACACCAAAGAGCAGGAGGCCAGACAGGCATGACACCCTGAACGCTAAATACAAGGGCAAGTCAGAGCTTTGCAATGAATAACGCAAGAACAGTATTTACAAACTGAAGAACGTGAGCGAGATCACGCAGAGCTATTGGAGGATCTGAAAGTCACATTCTCTGTCTGTAACTGATGAAGTGTAAAAACTGTAAAGATGGAGAGGGGGACAGGAATGGGGAAATGCATTGCATACCGTATCGCTCGGAGATTAAGCCACAAAACCAGATGCGTTAACCTCCTGTTAGCCCCACTCCAAAACAAACAACAACAACCACAAAACCCAATCCCGTTGGTTCCACAGATAACAATAACAAATAGCAAACGCTCTCGTCATCCTGCAATAAAGTTAGAAAATGGTAGGGACCTGGAAGGAAAGGAGGAAGCCTTTTTACTAGGTTGTGCCAAAGCTGTTCTTCAAGGGCTCTTGAATGAAAGACAGTTACGGAGTAAAATTGCAGAATCTCTGGGGACAAATGAATTTAATCAGAGCCTATGGGGGAAAAGCAGTTCTTAGGAGGTGATTTACAGTTGAGCAGCGTAGGATCTTAATATCAGCAAAGGTAGGAATGTCTGGCACAGAACTAGAGAAAGAATAAGATAAATGAAAGGCAAACAGAAAGAAAAATTAATAACTGGAGAAGAGATAAATCACAAAGTGGGGCTAATAGATTCAAATGGTGCTATGTAATATATACCGAGACCTCTGTACTAAAGAATGAAAAAACATTATTGAGAAATTTTAAAGTACTTACATAAATTTAAATATATCTTGTGATAATGGATGAGAAGATTACTATTATTAAACTGTTAGTGCTGCCCAAATTTATCTATAGATTCAGTGAAATCACACTAAAAATCTCAGCAGCAATTGGTTAGTAGAAATTGAATGGATAGATTTTGCCAGCATGAAAGAGGTGAAATTGAACTATTTTCTATGATAGCCATAATCATAATAAGAATCCTTATATTTTTGTGTCATGACTTATTCTTTGATGAATAGCCTTGTGCACATATCTTTGTACAACTAATGCAGCAAAATTTGAGAGATGAGATTTTAGAAGTAGAAGTTACTGGGCCAAGGAATATACACTTTTTAATTTAATTTTATTTTTTTTATTTTATTTTATTATGAGACTGGATCCCATGTATTGCAAGATAGCCTTGAACCCTCTATGTAGACAAGGATGGACTGGAACTTCTGATTGGCCTGACTCAACTCCTGAGTGCTGGGGACTGAATGCATGCTTTACCCCACCCTGTTTGCGCAGTGCAGGGGACTGACCTCTGTTGGGGCCGTGCATGCTAGGTAAGCACTCTACCAACTGAGCTACTCAGTCACTCAATTTTAGTTTTTAGAATATTGCCAAATCACATTCCAAAGCTATGTCAGTTTTCATTCCCAGTAATTACTGAGAACATTCTCTATTAGACTCCATATACACTGAACTGTTGACACAACTTCTTTTATAAACACACTTTGAAAAGATACAAAGCTCTCCCTGTTCTAGTCCAAGGCAAGGCTGAGTACCCTCAACCTTGTGGAAACAACAGAGTAGCTCTGATCTTTGGGGTGTGAGCTGGAAACCATTAGCTGTTCGCTGCTGGGACCCAGGGAAAAGAATGCATATCCTTGGGATAGACCCAGTCCCTCCAGATCACGCTGTGTATTTGTTTAGGAAGAAAAGAAATTGTAGCCAGTCAAGACTCAGAAGCCAAGGGAAAATAGCCTTGTCCTTGACACAATCTACCCAGTAGACACAAGCCGTTCTCTTTTCTTAACGTCCCATTGTGCCTCTTTGTAACATTAGCTATGTGCTATTCTCTGTGGGCTAATGGGCGCTCCCTCCCTCTCTCCCTGCCTGCCTGCCTGTCTGCTTGGGGCAAGACAGACACATAGAGAGCATTTTTAATCTCTTCTTATGTTCACAATAAACTAAAGAAGAAGAATGTGCTAGAAAAGGAGTCAGTAAGAGATGAAATCACACCAAGGGAAAGTATACCCCTCCTCACCCTGCTCTCATGCCCCAGGCTCACTCAGTCACCGAAGGCGTTCTTTCATAGCCTGGCCCTTCACTTGCTATACCCATGTTCTGGAAAATAGTTGGTTGCAGGAAAGACTTTGGGAGAAATATTTCCTCATTTGCAAGAAAGCATGCTTTTCCAGGCACACTCAGAGTTCTTAGTGCAAGTCTGTCATTTCAGTCAGACTGGAAAGATTTTTGTTACAAATGGGTATTGGGTTTTTATTTCATTTTTAAATTTTTTAAATTGTTTTTGTTGAGCCATATATTTTTCTCTGCTTCCCTCCCTCCCTCTGCCCCCTCCTTCTACTCTCTCCCATGGTCCCGATGCCCCCACTTTACTCAGGAGATCTTGTCTTTTTCTACTTCCCATGTAGATTAGATCATGTATCTTAGGGTCCTCATTGTTGTCTAGGTTCTCTGGGATTATGAATTGTAGGCTGGTTTTTCTTTGCTTTATGTCTAAAAGCCACTTGTGAGTGAGTACATATGATAATTGTCTTTCTGGGTCTGGGTTACCTCACTCAATATGATGTTTTCTAGATCTATCCATTTGCCTGCAAATTTCAAGATGTCATTAATATTTTCTGCTGTGTAGTACTCCGTTGTGTAAATGTACCACATTTTCCTTATCCATTTTTCAGTCTAGGGGCATTTAGGTTGTTTCCAGGTTCTGGCTATGACAAACAAACCTGCTGTGAACGTAGTTGAGCATATGCCCTTGTGGTACAATTAAGCATCCTTTGGGTATATACCCAAAATGGTATTGCTGGGTCTTGAGGTAGGTTGTTTCCTAATTTTCTGAGAAATTGCCATGCTGATATCCAAACAGCTGTATCAGTTTGCACTCACATCAGCAATGCAGGAGTGTTCCCTTTACCCCACAACCTCTCCAGCATAAGTTGTCATCAGTGTTTTTGATCTTGGCCATTCTTACAGGTATAAGATGGAATCTCAGAGTTGTTTTGATTTGCATTTCTCTGATGACTAAGGATATTGAGCATTTCCTTAAGTGTCTTTCAGCCATTTTAGATTCATCTGTTGAGAGTTCTCTACTTAGGTCTGTACCCCATTTTTTATTGGATTATTTGTTCTTTTGATGAACAATTTTTTGAGTTCTTAGTGTATTTTGGAGATCAGACCTCTGTCTGATGCGGGGTCAGTGAAGATCTTTTCCCATTTTGTAGGCTGCTGTTTTGTCTTCTTGACCATGTCCTTTGCTTTACAGAAGCTTTTCAGTTTCAGGAGGTCTTATTTAATAATTGTTTCTCTCAGTGTCTATGATACTGGGGTTATATTTAGGAAGTGGTCTCCTGTGCCAATGTGTTCAAGTGTATTTCCCACTTTCTCTTCTGTGAGGTTCAGTGTGGCTGGCTTTATGTTGAGGTCTTGTATCCATTTTGATTTGAGTTTTGTGCATGGTGATAGATATTCTTCTACATGTTGATATCCAGTTATGCCAGCACCATTTGTTGAATATGCTTTCTTTTTTCCCATTTGATATTTTTTGCTTCTTTGTCAAAAATCAGGTGTTCAAAGATGTGTGGATTGATAACTGCGTCTTTGATTTGGTTCCATTGGTCTTCATGTCTTTTTATGCCAATACCAGGCTGTTTCCATTACTGTAGCTCTGTAGTAGAGTTTGAAGTCAGGGCTTGTGATGCCTCCAGAAGTTCCTTTATTGTACAGGATTGTTTTGGCTGTTCTGGGTTTTTTGTTGTTGTTGTTGTTTTTCCATATGAAGTTGAGTATTGTTCTTTTGAGGCCTGTGAAGAATTTTGCTGGGATTTTGATGGACATTGCATTGAATCTGTAGATTGCTTTCAGTAAAATTGCCATTTTTATTATATTAATTCTACCTACCCAAGAGCCTGGGAGGTCTTTTCATTTTCTGGTGTCTTCTTCAATTTCTTTCTTCAAAGATTTTAAGTTCTTGTCATAAAGGTCTTCCACTTGTTTGGTTAGAGTTACTCTGAGATATTTTATGCTATTTGTGGCTATTGTGAAGGGTAATATTTCTCTGATTTCTTTCTCAACCCATTTTTCATCTGTGTAAAGGAGGGCTACTGATTTTTTTTTGAGTTAATCTTGTATCCTGCTATATTACTGAAGGTGGTTTGTTAGTTGGTAGAATTTTTGGGGTCACTTATGTAAACTATCATATCATCAGCAAATAGTGAGAGTTTGACTTCTTTTCCAATTTGTATCACCTTGATCTCCCTTTGTTGTCTTATTGCTCTAGCTAGAACCTCAAGAACTATATTGAATAGATATGGAGAGAATGGACAACCTTGTCTTGTTCCTGATTTCAGTGGGATCACTGTGAGTTTCTCTCCATTTAGTTTGATATTGGTTGTTGGCTGTTGGCTTGCTGTATATTGCCTTTATTATGTTTAGGTATGTTCCTTGTATCCCTGCTCTCTTCAAGAAGGAATGTTGTATTTTGTAGAAGGCTTTTTCAGCATCTAATGAGATGATCATGTGGTTTTTATTTTTGTTTGTTTACATGGTAGATTACATTGACAGATATTCATATGTTGAACCATCCCTGCATCTCTGGGATGAAGCTGACTTGATCATGGTGGATGATTTTTCTGATGTGTTCTTGGATTCAGTTTGCCAGAATTTTATTGAATACTTTTGGATCAATGTTCATGAGTGAGATTGGTCTGTAATTCTCTTTCTTAGTAATGTCTTTTTGTGGTTTGGGTATCAGGGTAATTGTAGCCTCATAGAAAGAGTTTGGCAATGTTCCCTCTATTTCTATTGTGTGGAATAATTTGAGGAGTATTAGTATTAGTTCTTCTTTGAAAATCTTGTAGAATTCTGTGCTGAAACCATCTGGTCCTGGGCTCTTTTTTTTTTTTTTTTGGCTTGGGAGACTTGCTGACTGTTTCTATTTCTTTAGCATTTATAGGTCTATTTAATTTGCTTATCTGGTCTTGATTTAATGTTGGTAAGTGTTATTTATCCAGAAAATTGTTCATTTCCTTTAATTTTTCCAATTTTGTAGAGTACAGGTTTTTGAAATATGACCTAAGGATTCTCTGGATTTCCTCCATGTCTATTGTTATGTCCCTTTTTCATTTCTGACTTTGTTGATTTGAATATTTTCTCTCTGCCTTTTGGTTAATTTGGATAAAGGTTTGTCTATTTTGTTGATTTTCTTGAAGAACCAACTCTGTATCATTGATTCTTTGTACTGTTTTCTTTATTTCTAGTCTGTTCATCTCAATTTGATTATTTCCTGCCGTCTAGCCCTCCTGAGTGAGTTTGCTTCTTTTTGTTCTAGAGCTTTCAGGTGTTCTTTTAACTCACTAATGTGGGATTTTTCTAACTTCATTATGTAGGCATTTAGTGCTATGAACATTTAGTGCTATGAACTCTTAACACTGTTCTCATTGTGTCCCATAAATTTGGGTATGTTGTGTGGTTATTTTCATTGAATTTTAGGAAGTCTTTAATTTCTTCCTTTATTTATTCCTTGACCCATTGATGATTCGGGTGAGTATTGTTTAATTTCCATGTGTTTGTGGACTTTCTAGAATTAGTGTTGCTGTTGAATTCTAATTTTAAGCCATGGTGATCCGATAAGATACATGGTGTTGTTCCAACTTTTTTAATCTGTTGAGGTTTGCTTTGTTACCTAGTATGTGGTCAATTTTTGAGAAGGTTCCATGCAGTGCTGAGAAGAAGGTATATTCTTTTATGTTTGGATGAAATGTTCTATAGATGTCTGTTAAGTCCATTTGAGTCATAACATCTGTTAATTCCCTTATTTCTCTGTTAATTTTCTGTCTGACAGACCTGTCCAGTGATGAGAGTCTCCCATTGGGGTGTTGAAGTCTCCCATTATTAGTGTGTGGAGTTTAATGTGCAATTTAAGCTTTAGAAGTTTTTCTTTTACATGTGAGGGTGCCCTTGTATTTTGGGCATGTTCAGTACTGATGTTCAGTACTGATATTTCTTCTTGATGGATTTTTCCTGTGACTAATATGCAATGTTCTTCTTTGTATTTTTTTATTGATTTTGGTTTGAATTCTATTTTGTTAGATATTAGGATAGCTACCCCATCTTGTTTCTTAGGTCCATTTGATTTCTAATTTTTTTCCCAACCCTTTACTCTGAGGAGATTTCTGCCTTTGAGGTTGAGGTGTGTTTCTTGTATGCAGCAGAAGGATTCTGTTTTCATAACCAATCTGTTAGCCTGTGACTTTTTATAGGTGAGTTGAGTCCATTAATATTAAGGGATATTAATTACCAGTAATTGATAGCTCCTGTTATGTTAGTTTTCATTGTTGGTGATGTTTGTGTGTGTGTGTGTGTATGTGTGTGTGTGTGTGTTTACCTTCTTTGGGATTTGCTCCTGTGATATCATCTATTGTCTGTGGTTTTGTGGATGTAGCCACCTTCCTTGGGTTGGAGTTTTCCTTCTAGTACTTTGTGTAGGGCTGGGTTTGTGGCTAGGTACTGGTTAAATCTTGTTCTGTCATGGTATATCTTGTTTTGTCCATCAATGGTGATTGAAAGTTTTGCTGGATATAGTAGTCTGGGCTGGCATCCATGGTATCTTAATGTCTGCATAACGCTTGACCAGGACCTTCTGGCTTTCATTGTCTCCATTGAGAAGTCAGGTGTAATTCTGATAGGTCTGCCTTTATGTGTTACTTGGCATTTTTCCTTTGAAGCTCTTAATATTCTTTCTTTATCTTATATGTTTAGTGTTTTGATTATTATGTGGCAAGGGTACTTTTTTTTTTGACCAAGTCTATTTGGTGTTCTGTAAGCTTCTTGTATCTTCATATGCATATCTTTCTTTAGGTTGGGAAAATTTTCTTCTATGATTTTGTTGAATATATTTTCTGTGCTTTTAAGTTGGACTTCTTCTCCTTCTTCTATCCCTATTATTCTTAGGTTTGGTCTTTTCATGGTGTCCCATATTTCCTGGATATTTTATGTTAAGCTTTTGCTGGATTTAATGTTTCCTTTGATCAATGAGTCTATTTCCTCTATTGTATCTTCAGTACTTGAGATTCTCTCTTTCATCTCTTATATTCTGCTGTTTATGCTTGTAGATATGGCTCCTGATCGTTTTCTCATAATTTCTGTTTCTATAATTCCTTTGGTTTGTGTTTTATTTATTGTCTCTGTTTGGGTTTTCATGTCTTGAATCATTTCTTTCATCTGTTTGATTACTTTTTCTTGGTTTTCTTTAAGGGATTTGTTGATTTCTTCCTATTTTTTGTCTTTTTCTCCATTTCTTTGAGGAAAAATTTTCATTTCCTCTTTAAGGGCCTCAAACATTCTCCTAAAGTTATTTTTAGGTCATTTTCTTCTGCTTCATCTATATTTGGTTGTTCAAGTCTTGCTGTTTTAGGGCCACTAGTTTTTATTGGTGTTGTGTTGCTCTTTGTGGTGTTGAGTGTGCTCTTACCTTGTCTACCCATCTTCTCCTCTGATTGCTGTAGCTGGGGCTGTGTCTCTGGTGATCAATCTTCCATGTGTCAGTTGATCCAAGGCTCAGATGGTTGCTCCTCGTGGTGCAGTCAGGGCCATGGTCCAGTCACCCCAGAGGTCACTTGGTGTTCCTGGAGGTTGCTCAGTGTTTCTGGGGGTCGCCCTGCCATCCTGGAGGTCATTTGGGCCCTGCTCCCAGTGAGGTCGCTGCCTTGGGCCTGTTCCAGCCGAGGTTGCTGGCTCAGGCCTGCTCCAGCAGAGGTCTCTGGCCTGGGCCTACTCTCTCAGCGGTTACTCTTTTGTATTGGATATCATTATTTTTATCAATATTTTTCTATTTATCAAGACTGTCATGTAGTTTATTAATAGAATAGGCTACATAAATGGGTTTGTTCATATTTTTAGTGGTTCCAACTGATCTGGTCTGGATTCAATTTTCTAGTAATTTGTATCTTATTTTATTTGTGAAAGCTTTATTTGTACACATGCCCCATCCCGTGTGTGTGTATGTGTGTGTAGGTCAGAGGTCAATTCTCAGGAGTTCTCTTCTTCCACTATGTGGACTGCAAGGATCCAGCTCAGCCTTGGTGATGAGTGTCATCCCCTGTGGATTCATCTCACTGGCCCATATGATCTCTTCTCTAATTGAGGCTGTCTGGTAGTCACCCATGAACTGCCCCCTTTGGGTTAATCCAGTATTCTGCCTCACTGTCACCTGGGTCACCTGGGAGCTCCAAATTCTCATTCAGTTTTGCAGATGAGTTCAGTTCATTCCATCCCCGGGAATGTTTCTCTTTGGCTACTGGAAGTCTTTCTCTGTTCTCTCACTCAGTCAGCAGACTCAAAAGAAAGCAGTGTTATCAAATCATACATGTGCTGTTTTCCAGTATAAAGTCTCAGGTGAACCCTAATATCGTATATTGTTTGTGTCCTCAAAAACTACCTATTGCTCTGAGAGCTGATGTAGCTCTCACTGGCCATAGAGGAGCTGATAGTGGATTTTCTTGAAAAATGAGTTTCTCCTCTTTCTGACAGTGATCTACATCTGTCCGACTTCCCTCTGTCATTGTTACTGTTGCCTCTCATAATATTCCAGTTTACAAAAATGAGTCATCATTTCAAAGATGGCTTGCTGAAGTTTAATAATGACAGAAATAGACACCTGAATGCTGCAGCCAGAACACTGGGTCTCGAACATTGGTGATGAATAGACTCCACCATGAAGGCATAGCATGGCTCTCCCCTTCAGGAGACAGGTGGAGGACACGTGGGTAATCCCACAGAAGCAGATAAACACTTAAGGAAATAAAAGCCATGACAGATATCAGGCTCACTGAATTCCCGATGGCTGTCTCATTCTGGTGTCCAGTTTTAAAGCTGAGGCATTCTCGTTAACAAAAGCATACAGGGGTTGTGGTAATGGGTGAAGTGCTTGCCAGGCAAACCCAAAGGCCTGAATTTGGATCCCCAGAACTCATGTCAAAGTTGACCCCGTAGCATATCCACCTGTAATATCAGTTCCTACTGGAAGATGGGGGATGGAGACAGGGGCATCTGGATGCCCACAACCTGGAGTACACGGAAACAGGTAAGACAGCATTGTCAAAACAATGCAGAAGGTGAGGCCTGCACATGAGGTTGCCCTCTGACCTTCATGTGCATGCCTTTGTGGCACACCTGTGCGCGCGCACACACACACACACACACACACACACACACACACGGGGGGGGGGAGGCTGTGTGACTCTGACTCTTTACTTTTATCTAATATTTCCTTCATCACCTGAGAAGACATAGAAAACCGACTTTGGGTTTATTTTGAAAATCACCTCCAGAGGCTGCAATTGGACATTCCAAAGCAACACCTTGCTAGATCCCCCAAGGGAGGACACGCCCCTGCTCCTACTGTCACCCCACGAGTCACTGAGCTGCCAGCCCTCAGTCGTGGAGAGCTGGGTCCTCATCCTTCGGCGAAGCTCTAAAAATAGTATTTAGAGAGAACTTTCTCCTTCATGTCCGGATCTGTTTGATCTGAGAAGCAGGAAATATCCATCAAAACTTCCCAGCAGCCAACAGTTCAGAGTGGAAATGTTCTGATTTGGGAAACTCGAAAGGGTGGAAGAATGGGTGGATTAAGAATGACATTGACTGCTCGGGCAGCCATGTGGCCGAAGCGGATCTCTTCAGGAAGTCTCCAACATGGTTTCTCTCACCACATGAAAAATACTAGCCTTTTCAATCTGGTTTTCATTTCAAAATTAATTTCTATTATAATTATTTGATCCTACAAATTATAGACATTTTATAAACACTCATATCATATACTTTTTATATCCATCAGCATTCTCAATGTTATTACTGTATGTTAACTATACAAAACAATGGGCTTCATTATGCCGTCCTCATACATGTATACAAGGTATTTTGATAGTGCTTCACACACAGGCACGCATACACACTCTTCATTCATTATCTGTTAATGAAGACCTGGGCTGATTCTGTGGCATTGCTTATCACAAGCAGGACTTCAATAAGCGTGGATGTGCAGGTACCATTCCAACTTGGACTATTTGGGGCCCAGACCCAGATGTGGTAGAGTTAGATCACACGGCAGTCTTACTTTTAGTTCTTTCAGGATCCGCCATACTCACTTCCAAAGTCTTCACCAATTTGCATCACCACCAACGGTGTAGGATCCCTTTTCCCCAAATCCTTGCCACCACTTGTATTCTGCTTGGGTGAGTCGGGGTCTCAGTGGAATCTTGATTTGCGTTTCCCTGATGGTTAAGGAAAGTAACATTTTTTTCCACATATATCTCTGGTCTTTTGCATTTCCTCTTTGGAGAACTGTCTGTCCGATTGATGTACATATTTATTGCTTGAATGGCTTCACTTTATGATGTTTACTTGTTTGAGTTCTTTATCGGTTCTAGAAATTAATATGCTCTCAGATTTATAGTTGGCAGAGATTCAACCCATCCTTCAGGCTGTCTCTCTGTCTGACGGCATTTTCTTCTGCATCCAGGGGTCTCTTGATCTCATTTGACCCCATTTGTTACGGCTTGCCATCATTTTCTGAGTCAGTGGGGCTCTTTTTATTCCTTGCCTACTTCTATATCTTGGAGCATTTTACCCTGTTTCCCTGTAGCGATTTCAAGTGGTCTAGTCTAACCTTGTGACCTTTTGTTACATTCTGAGTTGATCTACGCACAGGGTGAGATGTAGAAAGCTAGTTTATGTCTTGTACATGTGTGTATTGCCACTTTCAAGTACTGCTTGTTCAAAATACCATCTTTCTGCAGGGTACAATTCTGGTGTCTTTGTCAGTGGGTATGAGCTATGTGGATTTTTTCCTGGGTCTTCTAATTGAGTCCATTGGTCTGTCTGTTTTTCTGTCAGTGTTATATTGTAATTTTTGTTACTAAAGCTCCATAATTTGAAGTCAGTCATGATACCCCCCAGGTTGTGCTATGGGAGGTCCTCTGTCTATGTGTTGCTTTTATTGGTTAATGAATAAAGAAACTGCCTTGGCCTGTTGATAGGGCAGAACTTAGGTAGGCAGGGAAACTAAATGGCATGCTGGGAGAAAGGAGGCAGAGTTAAGGAGTTGCCATGGATCCACGGCCTGAGGTAGACGTGCTGAAACTTTGCTGGTAGGCCACAACCTCGTGATGATATACAGATTAATAGAAATGGGTTAAATTAAGATGTAGGAGTTAGCTGATAAGAAGCTAGAGCTAATGGGCCAAGCAGTGATTTAAATAATATGGTTTCTGTGTGATTATTTCAGTTCTGGGTGACCGGGACGAACAAGTGTCTCCTCCTACAAGGTTGCTTTTGTTTTTGTTAGCAGAGCACCCTCCCTTGGCCCAGCCTATGAGATTGTCTTACCTATATGGGACCTTTTGTGCTTCCATAACAAATTTCAAGAGTTTCCTTTTCTAGCTCTGAAAGAACATCAGTGAAATTTTGATGAGAGATATTGAATACATGGGTATCGTCCAGCAATATGGCCATTTTCACAGTATAAATTCTGCTAAATCATGAACATGGCGGTCTTTCTACTTTCTAGTATCTTCTTCAATTTCTTTCTTCCATGTTTTCTAATTTTCATTATAGAAGTCTTTCCCATGTTTGGTTAGGTTTATTACTGTGTACTTTATTGAGAAGGGTATTGTATATGGATTTTCACTCCAGTTTCTCACTCAGTGAATTTTCCAGTTCTGTATAAAAAGGGAAGTGATGTCTGTCTGTTGGCTTATAGCTCCTTTTCTGAAAGTGTTTGTCAGAGCTAAAGGCTTCTAGCAGAGTCTTTTGGACTTTTAGATACAGGACCATATCATCTGCAAATAACATGATTCTCTATTTCTATCTCTATTTTTTCTTGCCATATCACTCTGGCAAAGCTTTCAAGAAATATCTTAAGGAGCCAGCAAAACAGCCCAGCAGGTAGAAGCACTTGCAGTGCAAGACTGGCAATCAGACCCACAAAACGGGAGGAAAGGATCAATCCTCAAAGTTGTCCTTTGGCCTCCAAACACATGTACTGTGATACACACATGTATCACACACACACACACACACATGATAATAATAAATAAAATTTAAATAGAAAATGCATTGACTAGGAGTGGAGATAGTGATCATCTTTGTCTCATTCCTGACTTTAGAAGGAATGCTTCCACCCCACCCTCCGCCCCCACCCCGTTTGGTACAATGTTAGTTGTAGGGCTGTCAAGTACCTTTGCCATGGTGCAGTGTGCGCCTTCCTTTCCTGGGTTCTTCACAGAGTTTTGTCATGAAGTGATGTTTAATTTGTCAGAGTTGTTTTCTTCCTGCATCCATGAGATGGTTGTGTTACACTTATTGATTTGCAAGTGTTGGGCCATCATTACACAACGGCTTGATGGTGGTATATGATCTTGTTAATGTGCTGTTGAGTTCTGCAGGTTTTCCACGGCGGATTTCTGCTCTCTGTTTAAGAAGGATGCCAGCCTATAGTTTTCCCTTGTTTGTTGTGTCTTTATCTAGTGTTAGTACCGGGGTAAATCAGACTTTGTGGAATGAGCTTGGAAGTACTCCTTCTCTTTCTTTAAACACCTGGAAAAATTCAGCTATAAACATGTGGTGACTCCATCTGGTGCTGGCTGCTTTGTTGGGAGAATCCTTCAATTTCGTTACTTGTTATTGATCTGTCTAGGTTTTACAACTTTCCAGTTCTATATTTTTAGATTTTTTGTTCCTAGAAATGTGTCAATTTCTTCAAGAGTTTTCAATGTATTAGAATATAAGCTTTCAAAATATTCCCTAGTGGGTCTGAGCTGACTTAGAAAGTAAGGACGCTTGTCACCAAGTCCAATGAGACTCACATGACACAAGGAGAGATCTGACTTCTGCAAGTTGTCCTCTGAACTCCACATGTCTGTACACACACACACACACATACATAACACACATACACACATACATACATACACACACACATACACACGTACACACAAATATTTTAAAAATCCCTAGTGATCACCTGGGTCTCTGTGGTCCATGCTGTAATATCCTTTTGTCTCTGGCTTTATTAGCTTATGTCCTTTCCTTTGATTACTTTGGTGAGCTTTTGTCAGCTTTATCACTTCAAATAACAAAATATGTTTTATTTATTTTTCTGGAATTTTTTTTAGTTTGCACTTAATTAATTTCAGCTCTGATCTTTATTTTTTTTTCTCCTACAACTCTTGAGATTGGCTTGTTCCTTTTTTCCTAAGACCTTGAGATGTGCCGTGAAGTTATCTGACATCTCCCTCATTGTCACATAGGCATTTGTAGCTGTAAACATATTTTAGAACTGATTTCCCTGCACCCAACAGGTTCTGGAACCTCATATCTTAATTTTAACTTGGTTCTAGGATTTTTTCTACCCCTTTGTTGGATTTCTTTGGTTGCCCACTAATTGGCCGAGAGTATATTGTCCAGTTTCCACATGTTGTTTTCTGTGCTTTCTCTTGCTGATGATTGTCACTTGTATGTTGATATGATATGATAACATGCAAGAAAATTTGTTTTTTTTTATTTATTTAAACTTGCACGAGTGTCCAGACCATGTATGTTTATAACTATTATATCCTTTAGATTTATTATTCATGAAGTGAGTTTCTTGGTGTCCTCTAATTTGGGCCTGAAGTCTGTTTTCTGGGATATGGGTACAGCTACTTCTGTTACATTTTAGATTCCATTTGTAGCATCTTTTTCAACTCCGCCAGGCCCTGTGTTTGTCTGTGCTGGTGATATGAGTTTCTGGTTGCCAGCAAATAGTTGAGTTATTTTTTTAAAAATCCAGTCTACTGATATGTGTGTTTTTTTTTAAAGGCTTATTTTTATTTTTATGTGTACGTGTGTTTTGCCTGCTTGTATGTCTGTGCACCACACATGTGCAATACCCATGGAGGCCAGAAGAGAGCATCCCAGCCTCTAGAACTGGAGTTACAGATGGTTCTCAGTCTCCATGTGGGTGCCGGGAACTGAACCCTGGTCCTTGGAAGAGCAAACAGTTCTCTTAACCACTGGGTCATCTCTCCAGCCCATGGTCTGTGTGTTTTAATTGGCGAATTGAGAACATTAACTCTCAGAGTAACTATGGAAAGGAATGTTTCCCTCCAGCCCACCAGCCCACCACTGGCAGCTGCTTCCCAAATAATTGACTCGGAGGCTTAACATTAGTTATGAATGCTCGGCAGATAGCTAAGGCTTGTTACTAGCTAACTCTTACACTTAAATTAACCCGTGTTTTTATTTATGCTTTGCCACGTGGCTTGGTACCGCATGCCCATCTTGCTCTCTCTCTGTGTCTTCGGGCTGCTCTCTGACTCCACCCTTCTTCCTCCATAAGTTACAAACTGATTGGCCCATTAGCTCAGGCTTCTTATTAGCTCTTGTAACTTATATAGCCCATTATTCTTATCTATGTCAGCCACATGGCTCAATACCTTTCTCAGCGGGGCAGGTCACATCCTGCTTCTTCGGTGGTCCAGACAGGTCTGCCGAGAGAGCTTCCTGCTTCCCAGAATTCTCCTATTCTCCTTGCTCCACCTCTACTTCCTGTCTGGTTGTCCCACCTATACATCCTGGCTAATGGCCAATCAGCATTTATTTAAATCATGATTGACAGAATATAGACAATTCTCCCACACCATCTCTGTGTCAGGCTGTCTCGCCTGATCTCTTCCTGACCAGTTATCAGCCAATCAGCTTTTTATTATCCATGAGAGCAATGCATATTTACCATGTATAAATATCGTTCCACAGTACGGGGCTCTTTGTTTCTCACCTCAGCCAGACCCACAGCTCCCCAGCGAAGCTCTTTCCTGGAGTTCTTTCCTTCTCTCTTCCTGGGATCCCACGTCCTAGGGTTTGTTGGTAGCTTTCTTGTTATTCTGGTAAAGTCAGTCTAGATTTTCATAGGCAGGGGGCCAGGAAGTAAATGTTTGTGGATTTTCATATTCCTACATGTTAGTTTAACTTGATTTCTGACAATTTGCCTGACAAACAAATTCTGTATGGGAAAGTTTATGGCTTCAAACTTGGAGGCTTTGACCTTCCTTCCAAACCAAGGTAGCCCCCGAGCTCTCTCATGGCGTTTGTATCCTCAGTGTGGTGGCTTGGATGAGAATGGCCCCTATAGGCTCACATATTTGAATGTTTGGTTTCTGGTTGGTGGGCTGTTTAGCAAAAATTAGGAAGTGTGGCTTCCTTGGAGGAACTGTGTCACTGAGAGCAGACTTTGAGGTTTCAAAAGCCCATGCCAAACCCAGTCTCTCTTCATACTTCCTGCCCTTGAATCAGGATGTAAGCTGCCAGCTACTGCTCCAGCCCCATGCCTACCTGCCTGCCTCCCTGCTCCCTGCCATGGTGGTCATGGTCTGAAACTCTAAGCAAGCCCCCAGTTAAATGCTTCCTCTTCTAAGTTACCTTGGTTGTGGTGTCTCTTCACAACGATAGGGCAGTGACTGAGACATCAGTCTTTGTAGAGAGCCTGTATGTTTGTTTTTCTCTTTGTCTCTCAAGCAGAACTGTTGGGCTTGTCTTCTTGTAGAATGATCTGAACCTTGGTGGAGTTCTGCCATGATGAGGCTTTTTAACTCTTTCGTCTGTTTTCCTGAATGGTTGCCTGGGTTTTAAAGACTTAGGTATTTCAATTTGGGGAGTTTTTTTTTCCTTAAACAATTCCTGTGATATTTTAATCTGTTTCTTTCCAGGCTTCCTCTTAGTGTGGTAGCAAACAGAGCCCCTGATTTTCCATCTCCCTTTTAGTCATTCCTGCTTTGGGTTCTATTTTCTGAGATTTCTAAAACTTTGTTTGCAGTCTTGCTTTCAGAAGTTCTGTTTTGTTCCTTAATTTTTTTATAGATTCCTATTCTTGCATTAAGAAATGTTTATCTCACCTTTTTAACTTTCTAAAAATATCAATAGCAGAGATTTTTTTAATTTCTCTAGATTTCTCTAGTTCTCTTCTCATTGTTTCTTCTTGTCTTTTTACGCCCTCTTTGGTTGCCTTGGGCTTTTGTTTTATTTTGGTGATGGTGATGTTGATGGAAACAGGACCTTGTATACAGCACTGGTTGGCCTGATACTCATGCATACGGTCCAGTCTGGCCTGTAGATCATCGCAATCCTCCTGCTTTATCCTCTCAAGTGCTGGGGTTACAGGAATGCACCACTTTGCCTGGTTCCTGTTTTGGTTTTGATTCCAAGCACCCCTTAAACTCACAGTGCTCCTTGCCCAGCTTTCTTATTAAAGAAATTGCATCTACGGTGGCTGCTGTGATTCCAGCACTCAGAAAGCTAGGTAGGAGGATCACAAGTTCAAGACCAGCCTGGGCTACATAACTGGACCCTGATAGACAGAGAACAGGGAAGATCTTTGTGCACTGTGAATCTGACCGATGCCTAGGCATTCAGCAAAGGCAGAAGTGGGAGGGACCTGCCTTTCCATGAAAACTCCACCTTCCAACCTCAGGCTGCATTGCCCTCCCTCTTGTTCCCCTCCTGAGTGTAAGCACCTGGTCCACCTGTGCAGCAGGCAGAGAATGGGCAGTGACGTCGGCTCTAGAAGGCCTAGCTGCTTCCCAGGGAGACTGGGACAGACTTTCTTGAGCCCTGTCTGCACCTTCTCCCACAGCCCACCCTCTGGGGTCCTGAGCATCTCTACGTCCCGAACTGTTCAGTGTTCTACAGGGTAGCTTGTATTTATCCTGCTGGGTTTGTCTTTGAAACTCCTCTGTCATCAGAAGGAGCTTTCAGGAAGGACGGGGTAAACGCATGTTTAGTCAAGAGTTCTCACACGTTTCACACAAAAGCACGTTTACAATTTAAAGTTTTAGTTGTGTGTGTGTCTGTGTGTATCTGTGTGTGTATGTGTCTGTGTGTGTATGGGTGTATATGTGTCTATGTGTGCTTGTGTCTCTGTGTGTGTGTATGTGTCTGTGTGTGCATGTGTGTGTATGTGGCTCTGTGTGTGTATGTGTATGTGTCTCTGTGTGTGCATGTGTGTGTATGTGTCTCTGTGTGTGCATGTGTGTGTATGTGTGTGTCTCTGTGTGTTCATGTGTGTGTATGTGTATGTGTCTCTGTATGTGCATGTGTGTGTATGTGTATGTATCTCTGTGTGTGCATGTGTGTATGTGTGTGTCTCTGTGTGTTCATGTGTGTGTATGTGTCTCTGTGTGTGTCTGTGTGTGCATGTGTGTGTCTCTGTGTGTGCATGTGTGTGTATGTGTGTGTGCATGTGTGTGTGTGTGTATGGGTTGGCGCATGTGCAAATGAAGATGGGGGCTTGTGTACAGTTTCTTCACAGTTATTCTGCACCTTAGTTTTTGAGACAGGGTCTCTAATTGAGCCCAGAGCTCATGGATTCAGCTGGGCTGGCTGGCCATGAGTTCCAGAGATCCTCCTGTCTTACTTACCTTGTGCTGGGACATGCTGTCAGACATGGCTTTTTACATGGATCTGAACTCAGAGCTCATGTTTACATGGCAAACCAGCTATCTCCCCAGCAGCAAGTCATGGGCGATTTATGTGTGCATCTGAATCCCCAGAGCCACGGTTCCCCAGCCAGTGTATCAGCACTAGTTGGGAACATGCTAGAAAGTCCAGTCCTCGAGTTCCACCTCGACCTACTGAGCCGGACACTGTGAGGACAGTCCAGAAACCTCTTGGAGCAAGGCCTTCAGGTAGATCTGATGGTAGCCAGAGTGTGACAGCCATTGCCACTACTGGGCGAAGGATTCTGAACATTCCAGAAACATCACCTCACTTCCAACCTCAGTTCTTCAAATGTAAACCCAGCGAGTTGCCGCAGAACAAGGGGGCTGGTTTGAGGCAGTCAGTTCCATCAGGCTCCGCCCTGCTGATAAAACACCTGTGAATCAGATGTCTTTTTTCCTTCCACGCCAAGGAGGCCAGGAACACAGCTACGCCAGGCATGGTGAGAAAAGAAAAGAGGGCTGGAAGTAAGGAGGTTCAGGAAGAGCACCGTACCAGAGACCTGTGCCTCTTCCGCATCTTCTAACACCCACAGGTTGGGAAAGGAATCTTCAGCATCCATAGGATGGGGGCCTCATACAGAACGGGAGCCTCGGTCTTCACCTGACATTGTCCTCTGCTTACAAGCTGCTGCTATAGCTCTCTCTCTCTCTCTCTCTCTCTCTCTCTCTCTCTCTCTCCTAAGACCTAATCCACTTGTAGGACACTTGAGTGTGCGTTCTAGCTCCTTACCGCCCTTCTCCTTCACCTTGGCTATGGTCTTTGTATGTATTCCCTTGGAATTCAATTCCCGGCAGAGGAAGCGGAGAGGCCCCTCTGTGGCATAGTTACTGTCCCTCTCCACCTCCTCCCCAGGTACGCCTTCACTGTCATTTACACCTTTGAAGCTCTGATAAAGATACTGGCAAGAGGATTTTGTCTAAATGAGTTCACTTATCTGCGCGATCCCTGGAACTGGCTGGACTTCAGCGTCATTACCCTGGCGTGAGTGTTTCCCTCTCTGGCTTGTGTGTCCCTGTAGGCTTTGGGGTGTAGGACTTTTGGGGGTGTCCATGCTCTTAGCCTGGATTACCTCCTCATCTTGATTCAGCTTCCTCTGGTGGAGCCTTGTGACCTGGGTATTGAAATACAAAATGACTTGTCCTGTGCCCACGGGAACAAGCCAAAGTTTTGTGCTAATAACTAGCCAATGCAGGTCAAGGTAAGGCTCAGTGTTATTCCTATCCAACATGGGGCCGTATCTGAGGAGGCAGGTTCATCAAGCCTGTGTGTTTGAAATCCAACACTTTAGTGGGCATCCATGCCAACCCCAACCGTAGATGTTAATGCCACTGGGTATGCCTGTCTGTTCTTGATCCCCCAACGCTCCCCCATCATGTGTGCTTTGTGCACCCTGGAACCTATTCCCTGAGAAAATGCTGAGTGCCTTTCGGTTCTACAGGTATGTTGGGGCAGCAATAGACCTCCGAGGAATCTCAGGCCTGCGGACATTCCGAGTTCTCAGAGCCCTAAAAACTGTTTCTGTGATCCCAGGTGAGCGGCTTTAACCAGCATGTTTGTTCAATGGAACAAATGCTCATTCCTCCTGCTCTTCTTTGATACACACACACACACACACACACACACACACACACACGTTCCAGGACAGGGACTATTGACTACTGGCCTAGCTAATGAAGAAACTAGGACTTTAAGCATAGGAGAAACATAAGCTAAGGGTTGATCCCTAGTAAGACGCAGAGGAAGGTCACTCCCTTCAACACTGTGAAGTTTACCTTCAGTTGTCAAACCGCCTGCCAGACACCATACCCACCCCTCAGCTCCCAGGATAGCTCTCACGTGTGTGGTACCAATAAAGTGAATTTTCCAACAAAATGACACAGATCGGTCCTAGACTTTGCATCAGAATGCTACCTGTTGTCTGTGGCACTGCTCCCCCAAAGAAGGCATTTCCATTGGCATGCCGTCCTTCCTCAAAGGAGCAGGGGCCCCAATCACTGCAGCCAGATGTGCTTGTCTCTGGCCTGTTCTTCCTCAGGACAGCCCAGTTCTCTCTCTCTCTCTCTCTCTCTCTCTCTCTCTCTCTCTCTCTCTCTCTCTCTCTCTCTCTCCTCCCCTCTCCTCTCCTCTCTTCCTTTCTCTCTGAGTGAAATTCATTTATCTCAAGCCTGGAGTTGCTTTCTGGGACTGAGATGAATGTGGAAAGACAAACCAAATACTAGAGCAAAAAGCGTACCTCACAACTAAAGGGCAGGGAACACAGCTGAGACGCAACATAAGGGTCTTGTGCGTGCTAGCAAGTGCTCTGCCATGGAGCTACATACATCCCCAGGCAGCCAAACAGGGTTTAAGATGCGTTCACTAGTGTCAATCATTTATTAGTCTTGAGACTGTAAGAGCTGCCCTGGCCAGACCTCAGCTGCTTGCTCTTATGATGAGGATGACAGACAGGCCCCACCTACTTGCCTCTCTGGATGATCGCAAGGTGCATATGAGAAGCCGGGCCTGGAACTGTCTGTCACACCTGTGTGTAGAAAGGATAGCCAAGGTGTACACCTGTGTGGCACTTTGCCCATGTGGGAGCGTCTCTGTCCCCTTCCCGCAGGACTGAAGGTCATCGTGGGAGCCCTGATCCACTCAGTGAGAAAGCTGGCTGATGTGACCATCCTCACCGTCTTCTGCCTGAGCGTCTTTGCCTTGGTGGGCCTGCAGCTCTTCAAGGGGAACCTTAAGAACAAATGCATCCGGAACGGCACAGAGCCCCACAAGGCTCATAATTTCTCAGCGGAGATGGCAGGTGAGCCGACACTCTGCTGTAGGGACGAGCATGGGTACCCGGGGACTGTGTGGCCGAAAGCCCTGCACACCTGTGTGAATATTCTGGCATTTCGTTTCCAATTAATTGCTCCTGAGTGGGGTTGAACTCCCCTCCCCCACTTTCCTGCTGACCAGTTTCCCCTTTGGCAAGGAAAACATTGGGCAAATTCTCAACCTAAAAGCAAGGTTTCCTGGCTCTGTAAAGCCTCCAAGTGGCTTGGGAGGGTGTGTGGCTCTCTGAGTGTCCCTTGAAGGCTTGCAGACAGAGGAACTGACCTCACTTAGACAGAAGACAGGAGGAAGTGTCTTCTTTGACACCCAAGGCCTAGGTTGCCGACTTCAGAACACACTGTGAGGTTTCATTTCTTCCTTTCTTTAGACAATTACTACATCAAGAATGGTACTACTGACCCCTTGTTATGTGGAAACGGATCCGATGCTGGGTGAGTATCCATCCCCTGACCACACCGATGTCCCACATCCTTCCTCCCTAGTGTCCACATTCTCTGTGCAGAGAGAGTGGAATCCCGAAGAAACTGTATTAATGAATACCACAGTCACTGCCATCTCAAAGCTCACGGAGAGGGGAGCTGCCGACGCGGAGCAGCTGGTTGGGTGCTTGCCATGCAAGGCTGAGGACATGAGTGTGAATCCCCAGCACACACATGAAACGTCAGGCACATCAGTGCAGCCCTGTACCCAAAGCACCACAGCACCTTGGTGTGTCCTTGCAGAGAGCTGGAGACAAGCAGACTCCCTGAGCTTGCTAGACGACCATTTCAACTCAACCAGCGAAGTTCAAGTTCAATGAGAGACATTGTCTCAAAAAATAAATTGGAGAGCAACCAAGAAAGACGCCTGATGTGAACGCTGCCTTCCACATACATGTACCCACACAACATATGAGTACCACACACGCACACACACACACACACACACACACACGCGGCCTCATAGAGAGTAAGTGTATTAGTGAGGTTTTGTTGTGTAATAAATGACTGCCAGATTTTATGACTTAGCACAAGAACTGTTTAGCTTGTGGCTCAACGCTCAAGAGCATGGACCAGCTGGTATTTGGCTTCTTCATGCATCTGCAAGCAGCAGATGGATTTCCTGCAAGGTGTCTGTGTGTTCCGTTGATGTTTTATCCCCAACAGTCTGGCTTGAGCCGTCCTTGTACAGACACTGTATTCCAAGGGAAATAGCGGAAGCATGAAAGTCTTGATTTCACACACAGTGGCGTTCTTTCTGTCCCCTTCACCAAAGCAAGTTACAAGTCACCACAGATCCAAAGGCTGAAACAGTCCTCACCTCTCAATGAAAAGTGGCAGGGTCATATCTCAAAAGGGTGTAGGTACCCAAAAGGGAGGAACAAATGATCAACTCCCAGCAAAAACAAGTGTGTTTGTATCGAAGCTCTACATTTGAGCATCATAGCATGTTCCATCCTTGGGTGGGTGTCATTATTTTTTTGTGACAGTGGAAGAAATACATGCATGATATTTTTGCAATTTCAAATTCTTACAGAGGTCGGGCACATAGCAACAAGTGAATGGCGAGGGCTAGCAGGGAACCATAGCAACTGGGAGTTCGTGCCCCATCAGAAGGGGCAGATGCTGCTCAGCCCGGCATTTGGTTGCCATGTGAAAATGGGTGTCCGCTGCTTCTGGCTCTGCTAGCTCAACAGAAGGAGACAGGAAATTCCAATTTTTATGTGCTAACACCTAGTCAGAAATTTGGTTACACGTTCCCCAAAATATCTACCTGTCGTCTTGGCCAGACAACGTGTTTCTGCAGACTGAATTCAGGATATAAGCCAGCTGTGTTTTGGTCTCTTTTGTATGTGCATAAGGATGTTATAGAAAGCATATGCGGTGTTAGGAGTTCCACAGACTGGGGAAACACGGTGGACAGTGTTGTAAGGCCAGCTAGACATCGGGGGGGCTTCCTGGAGGCAGCAGTTGAGGCTGATGTTGAAGGACAGGTGTGGTACTTTATGGTTGGATGAACAAGTGATGTTTGATTGGTTGACCCCATGAGGACAGCAGAAAGTAAGAAACCGAGCTAAGGAGTACAGACCTTCACCTTGGCCTCCTGCTCTGGCCTCTGGGGTGAAGAGAGAGCTGGAGAGGTCCAGGTGATAGATCAGAAAGGCCCATCTTTCCCTACCTCCATTGCTGACCACCTGAAAAATCATAATTCACAGGTAGCTGCTCCCCAAGTGACCACTAGTCCTTGTTGCCTATGTGGAGACAAATGGGATACAATAAAGTAGTTACTTTTTCATTGCTCGGTCCAAATACCTGAGGAGAAACACACACAGGAAGGGAAGCCCAGAGGTTTGTCTCCTATGTAATTCTAGATTCTGTTGAAGTGACAGTCAGTATTAGCCATCACGAGGCATCTAGGCCTTAACCAGCTCACGAGAAGAATAATCTCAGATACAGCTGAGCAGAAGAGACAAACAGAATTCAGTAGCATCTTGGTGACCGTCAGCCTTCCTAACCTTTTTATTCCCAAAGGTACTTGAGTCTTTGCATCTTTGCTTTCAGAAAAGTATTGTTGAACATCACTTTTCACTTTGCTATTTAAGTTGAAGCCTTGTCTTCTTCCCAGTTGGATGATGAAGCCAGTGGTTCCAGAGTGCCCCACGACTCTCCATGACAAAGTTCTGGGGGTTCACATATGCCCCCCATCTCAAGTATCAGAGAGGCAGACCTCCCATCAGGCAGATGCAGCCAGGCAGCTTGGGTAGAAGGGAGAGGCCAACAGTAATGGAGTGAGGTCTGAGGGGGTCCCCTGGGGTCACAGAGCTGGGCCTTGGGCTAGCTCAAGCTAAACCTGGAGCCCTAGGTCCAGGGTCTCAAGGTGGAGAGTGAGTATCAAAAAACAGCTGGTGATTCTTACCAATTTTTCCATACAGATTTTCCAGCTTTTCCTTTTGGTAGGGTTTCCAAGGTGGAATTTTGTGTGTGTGGCTGTGTTTGTGTTTTCGTGTGTGTGTGTGTGTGTGTGTGTGTGTGTGTGTGTGTGTGTGAGAGAGAGAGAGAGAGAGAGAGAGAGAGAGAGAGAGAGAGAGAGAGAGAAAGAGAGAGAGAGGGATTTAGCTAGCTGGCTCAGCAAGCTCCAGGGATCCTCCTGTCTCAACTGACTTCCCCACCACTGGAATGTACTGCCACAGTCAGCTTTTGATATAGGTGCCAGAGATCTGAAGGCACCCTTCTTTACTACCCTGTCGCAAGCCCACATAGCAGGAATTTCTACTTATTTTTGTCTATAGTGTTTGTATATATGGAAGAAGCTGTGCAAGGGGCTGTGACAGTTAACTGTTGACGCGCTGAGCTGCTGGAATGAGCGACTAGCAGCTGGTATGTGGAGTGGCTAGACAGAGAGAAACTCATCCTCAGAGATAATGATGGCGCTTACAGGAAAGAAAACCAAAGGGCTTCCTTTAAACATGGGAATCGGAGGATTTTCAACTCTTCAGTCACGGTGGAGATAAAATTGGAATTGATTATAATTAACTGGTCAGAGCTCTAAGCAGTTCTCTGGGTCCTGAGGTTGTGTGCTTATGTGGAAGTCTGGAATAAGGAGAACCCCAGAGGCTGTCGTTGGAGGATGGTGCCAGGATTCCTGGTCCCTTGACCAGGCTGTGCCCACCTGGGATGGAAGCATTTCACATGTTCTGAGTCAGACATACAGCTCAGTACCACCCTGACCCCTTTATATGAGGTAGGAGAACTTGGTGCCACCCCCACTCATCCATTAGATGTCGCTACCCTGGCCTTCCTTCCCCCACCAGAAGGAGAAGCAGGTTCAGTGCTGGGTTTCTCACTGCTTAGATCTTCCACTTTAAAATTTTTATTTTTAAAAATTTTTTTCATACGATATATTTTGATCATATTCCTCCCAACTCTGCATTATACGTGTGCATGTATGCATGCATGTATACACATATATTCTCTCAAAACAATAAACAGAACCACTATCAAAAAGAACCTCAATAAGACAAAAATAACAAAACAAAACAAAAAATGGAGTCCCCTTGTGTTGGCTAACTACTCCTAGCATGATGTGCCTAGAGTGTGGTTGCCTCCATTTTTAATGAATACCCCGACACTCTGTGGGTTCAGGCAGCTGATTTCTCTCTGAGCCCAACTTCCTCACTTTAAGTAAGGACTATTGAGATGATTGCTTTATATTGTGTGTGCACCTCTCCAGGAGGAGAGAGGTGTGCGCTGAGCACTTAGCAAGTGGCAGGTGATGTTTTCATTGTTATGTGTAATCTGTCACTGAACTTGGCTGATGTAAGTCTTCCTAGATGGTTCACTCTGGAAATGGCGCCTGCAGGCTTGTGACTTAGCCTGCTTTGTGGTTCCTGCCTTTCCTTTTCCTGGGGTGTGCTAGCAAAAAATATAGAATCATATTGACGCCATGTAGAATCAAGTCAGGGCTGTCATCTTCTCTCCTCCAGGCTACTCCTCTGGATAAGCAAACTGGGCAAAAGCATTAGCATCCCCATGTTGTAGATGAGGGAAACTGAGTCCCACACTAAATCCAAGCTCTGAACTCAGTTCTGACCTCAAGCCTGTCACTTTCTTACTGCCCCAAACTTCCTGGCACCCAATCGGCTCCTCTCCCCTCTTGCTGCAGTCACTGCCCCAGTGGTTACATCTGCCTGAAAACATCTGAAAACCCAGATTTTAACTACACCAGCTTCGACTCCTTCGCATGGGCGTTCCTCGCACTGTTCCGCCTCATGACGCAAGACTCCTGGGAGCGCCTGTATCAGCAGGTATCCTTCTTTCATTTATTTGAGACAAAATTCCACTACGCAGCCTTTGCTCACGTGGAACTTGTGGTGATCCCCTGCCTCCACATCCCACAGGCTGGGATTACAGTGATGTGGGATGCCCCTCTGTATGTTACGAATATGTTTTCTTACCACTGGTTAATAAAGAAGCTGCTTCGACCTATGGCAGGGCAGAATAGAGCTAGGTGGGGAAAACTAAGCAGAACGCTGGGAGAAGGAAAGTGGAGCCAGGGAGAAGCCATGTAGCTGCCAAAGGAGAAGGATGCTGGAACCTTACTAGTAGGCCACATTCTCGTGGTGATACACAGATTAATAGAAATGGGTTAATTTAAGATGTAAGGGCTAGCTAGGAATATGCCTAAGTCATTGGCCAAGCAGTGTTGTAATTAATATAGTTTCTGTGTGATTATTCAGGTCAGGGAAGCCAGGAAATAAAAGGTAGTCTTTATTTACATTACAGGCATACACCATCACACCTTCAAGGGCCCGCGTGTTCCATGCACAGTGTCTGGCTGATCTTCAAGGGCTTGTGTGTTCCATGCACAGTGTCTAACTGATCTTCAAGGGCCCATGTGTTCCATGCACAGTGTCTGACTGATCTTCAAGGGCCCATGTGTTCCATGCACACTGTCTGATTGACCTTCTTTGCTTTAATCTCCAGACACTCCGGGCTTCTGGGAAAATGTACATGGTCTTTTTTGTGCTGGTCATCTTCCTCGGATCATTCTACCTGGTCAATTTGATCTTGGCTGTGGTTACCATGGCGTATGAGGAGCAGAACCAGGCAACAATCGCAGAAATCGAAGCCAAGGAAAAGAAGTTCCAGGAAGCCCTTGAAGTGCTGCAGAAGGAACAGGAGGTGGGTGGAGGCAGTCCTGTACAGCCAGCCACCCAGGAGCTTGGGGACAGTGGACAGCCAAGCCTCCTTTAGAGGCTGTTATGAACTTACTTTATGTCTTACTTTATGTCTTACTTTAAGGGTTGTCTTGGGTCACCTTTAAAAGAGTACCCATGGAGGGAAAATAACTGTCAGCCAAGTGCTTGCCATGCAAGCAGGAAGACCCAAGTTCAAGTCCCAGAACCCACATTCAATCCCAGTGCTGGGGAGGCACAGTTGGGTGGATCATTGGAGCTTTGTCTAGTTGGTGAGCTTCAGGCCAGTGAGAGTCCTTGTCAAAAAAACGAAGTGAACGGATCCTGAGGAGTGACACCCGAGTTGTCCTCTGGCCTCTATAGGCATGTACACGCACACACACACACACACACGCACACACACACACACACACACACACACACCTACATGAACATGCATCTACACACAAAAGAAACTGAGTGAGGGAGCTTTTTCCAAGTGAGCTATTCAGGAGTGTTTTGGACACAAGGAGAGTAAACTAGAGCATGATCAGGTGGTAGGTGGGACTCAGCTAGGTGTCAGCTATGTCTGATTCCCTGGAGAGCTCCGGCAGTAACCAACACCAGAGTTAGCCCGACGTGGAAGCATGTATGCTCCCATATCTGGCTCTGGGGCAGGGAAGCCAACAGAATTCTCTGCACAGTGCTACATGTGAGCATCAGCTGCTCAGCTTGCACTGCAGCTGAGGGCAAATGTCCTGACCTGGTCACAAGGGCCTGGGCAAGGCATCAGCCCTACTGTAGGGCTGGAAGAGGGAGGTGGCCCCTGTTTCTGCCATACTGCAACCCCAGCACTGTGCATATCCTAACCCTCATACTCTGTGGTGTCAGATCCCTCACCCCACAGCTGTTTTGGGGACAGACAAACGCCAGTCTCAGTCTGATTCTGCGGCCTGCAACTACTGCTCTTTCCTCAGGTGCTGGCAGCCCTGGGAATTGACAGGACATCACTCCATTCCCACAATGGATCACCGTTAGCCCCCAGAAACTCCCATGAGAGAAAACACAGAATGAAATCAAGGGTGTCAGAGGGCTCTACAGATGACAACAGGTCACCCCAATCTGAGCCTTACAATCAACGCAGGATGGTAAGGTGTTCTGGGCCAGCTCAAAGGGTCACGCAGTTTAGCGACTATTCTGGCCATGGGTGAAATGGAAAGAGGTTGGGAGCAAGGAGGATTTTAGTAACTCAGATATACCCCTCCTCATTGGTGGCTTGTGCTAGGACAGGAGCATTATCAGTGGGGATGGGGGTAATAATAAGGCCCTTTCTAGGTAGAGAGGATCAAGATTAAGACTGTGGAATAAGGAAAAGGAAAAGCAAGGCAGGGTGTGCGTGTGTGTGTGTGTGTGTGTGTGTGTGTGTGTGTGTGTGTGTGTGTGTGTGCGGGGGGAGGAGCCCAAATGGTGTATGCTGTCCTTGAGGTATCTGTGGCTAACAAGGGTCAGCTCCCCTTCTTTCAGAAATCTGCTGCTCTGTGCCTGGTGCTGAAAACCCCACTCTCCTCTTTGTGACCTCTTGTCTCTGTCCCCCTGCTGTTGACACAGAAGACCCCAGCACCTGTCTCTGAGACACAGCCCAGCCTAGGAATGACTTTTCAGACCTTACATTAGACCCCTCCCCCGATTAACTTTCAACTTCCCTCACCAAGTCTCTTCTTCCACCTCCCCGCGACCTGGGAAGTCCTGTGCAGCTCCTTCCTGTAGGCCTCCTCTTTGTTCTCTGTTGCTGACATAAACAACCACAACCACAAGCAAGCTAGGGAGGGAAGGGTTCGTGCTACGGGACAATCCTTTTCTACACTCTGAATATGTGTAACTCTCATTGGTTAATAAAAAGCAAAGCAGACAGGCCGGTAGCTGAGCAGGAAGTTAGATGGAAAAGCCAAACTGAGAATGATGGGAAGAAGGAGGGCAGAGTCAGAAGAGATGCCAGTCAGCTGCTGAGCAAGCAGGGTGTGTAGAAAATGAGGTAGCAAGCCATGAGCCATGTGGCATTTAAGAGTAAGGGTTAGCTAGCAATAAGCTTGAGCTATTGGCTGAGCATTTATAGTTAATATAAGCCTCCAAGTTGGTTATTTGGGACTGGATGATCGGGATAGGAAACTCTGATTACAGGTTCATTTCACCCTACAACTTCCAGGTCACAATCCATTATTGAGGGAAGTTTGGGCAGAAACTCAAAGCAGCCATTCTGAGGCAGGAACAGTTGGCTTCCTCTGTGGCTCACATCTTCAGCCCCTCTGCTGGCTTGAGCATCCTACATCAATTAGCAATGAGGAAGATGCCCCATAGACATGCCTCCAGGCCAGGCTGATGGAGGCAATTCTTTGACTGAGGTTCTCCCTTCCCAGGTGGGTCAAGTTGACAACCTGGATTAGCCAATTGCTCATGTGAAAGAGAACTTCTCATGCTAATCACATGGGGAGGGAATAAAGGCAGGTTTTCCACCATTCATATCCCTCTAACCTTCCTTCCTGTGCTCACGAGAAGGATGCTCTCCTCAGTTGACAGCCCTCAGAGTTACACAGGCACCTGCACTCACAGGCACACTTGCATACACTCTGACCTCAGTGATGCGCCCGTGCTGAAGTACTTGTTACACCTGTGCTCTTCTTACCTCGCTCTGCCTCTTTGGAGCAGCACCTGGAATGCACAGGGCACAATCAGTGTTTCAAAGGGAATTTGGCTATTACTCTGACAGTCACAGAAGAGGGTGGATCATGGCTTCCGTGGAAATGCCAGTGACACAGAATTAGGTTTTAATTTCTCTCATTTCAGTCAACCCCATACAGGTTAGCACCCGAGTGTTCAAGGGTGTCTCCACCCTCTTCCTCCATGTTTGTTTTGCTGGTAAATAGATCTCTGGAAGTTTTCATTTATTTTCAGACCAAAAGCAATGGTGTAGATGTTAGAACTAAGAAATGGAAAAGAGATCATCACCCATCATTCGACAGCCAGTTTGGTTTGAAAATAAATGGCGGCAAGGAGATGCTGACAGCCAAACACGGGGCCTAGATGCTTCTCTTTGTTGACAGAGGTTTCTGCAGCCGTTCAGTCCCAAAGAAACACACAGAGGTCTACATTAACTATAAACCGGTTGCCCTATTAGCTCAGGCTTCTTATTAACTCTTATAACTTAGATTAGCCCATAATTCTTGTCTGTATTAGCCAAGTGGCTTGGTGCCTTTTTCGGCAAGGCAGTCACAGCTTGCATCCTCTGTGTCTGGATGCCGAATGCAGACTGACTCTTTCCTCTTCCCAGAACTCTCCTGCTCTCATTGCCCCACCTATACTTCCTGCCTGGTAGCCCCGCCTATACTTCCTGCCCAGCTACTGGCCAATCAGCGTTTTATTAAATCATTAAAAATTACAAATCTTTACAGGATATAAGACCATTGTCCCCACAGCCTCACTTAGTTTCCTCCTTAATTCGCTTGGTGCATAAATGTAAACAAGTCTGTCTTCTTATCTTTAACATGGGTTTCCTAATTCTCTTCTTTCCTACAATATGAGAAGAACTCACAGGTTTGTGTAAGCACCGCAGTCCTGGGATATATATCCTAGGCAGAATGCTCTGTGTATGACCCTGGGCTGGCAATAGTGGTAGCTGAACAGGATTAGGCTCCAAGTCACCAAGAAAAGAAACCTCAAGGGGCTTGGGAGATGGCCGAGCTGGTCCTGTGTATGCCTTGCAATCACGAGGACCTGAGTTCAATTCCCAGAACCCATACTGAAACAAAGAACAGGCCAGGCATGGTAGGGCTATGCTCTTTCAATCCCAGCACTGGAAAGCAGGGTCAGGAGGATGGCTAGGGCTTGTTGGCCAGGTAGCCTCTTTGGTGAGTTCCAGAGCAGTGAGAGACCTGAGAAACAACCATGAGGCTATCCTCTGACCCGTGCACACAGGGCAAGAGCACACACAGAGACACATGTGTGAGAGGGAGGAGGGAAAGAGAGCTCACTCACTCAGTTTTTTTGACATAAATGAGGAGAATTCTAGCAGTAACATGCCCTGCTTTAGTTGCTTAGTAAACAAAAGGAATTAAGAAGAAATTAAGGGCACCAGGACCAGAGTTCAGTAGGGAGCCATTGTTTAGATTTTAGAGGCACCATGTATGATCTGAGCATAGGATTGACCACTTGCTATGGCCAGATTCCTGTGGTCATGAGAACTAGCTAACCCCATCCAGGAGCTCTGTGGGGGTGCTATGACTGAGAATTTGGGAATCTGAGCTCTTCCTCTGGATCTGTACTCCTCACAGCTCTCTCTCCATGGAAGCTTTTGATGGGAAATGTTTATCGATTTGGAAAAATGGCATTATTCTTCCAAGAAATTGGGCTGTGGCTCTTCCTTCAATCTCCCTATTCAAAGCCGGCCGCATGGGATTCTGCCAACTCATTACACTATAAAGCTCTTGTCTCCTCTATTCTGACACAAACCCTCACACTCACAAAGATGAAATCCAGCGACTTGTACATCTTAATTTTCAGACAGCAAAGCATATTCATTCAAAACCCATATTCCAAGCTCCAATCCAGGCATATCCTTAGGTCATGACATTCCACTCACAGATGGGGACCTAAAACAGCCATCTCTGGTTCTGTTGCCAAAAGCTGACAAACATTTGGCCGGGCCAGTGATGTTTGGTAATTGTAACCTGTTTGCTGGTCTTAAACACCCTGTCATCACCAACTCCCCCACTGCCCCCCACTCTTCTCCTTCCCCAAGTCTGACTAGGCTATCCTTTTCCTGGCTCCTCTTCCATGTCTACCCAGATCATCTTCAGGTCTTTATGTAGCTGTGGGAAGGTCACGAGACACAGACATGGGTGGAGGGACGTATGTACTGGATTCAAAGAGGATCACTCCAACCCTGTCTTTTCTCCTGCTCTCCTGGGGGCAACGCCCAGTCTTTCCTAGGCCTTTCTTCTGGAAGACGCAGGGCTAGCCATGGCAGTGTGTTCCACTTCCGAGCACCCGGCCAAGATGTCTCATTTCCTGATGGGATCACAGATGATGGAGTCTTTCACGGAGACCATGAAGGCCATCGAAGTTCCCTGTTGCTGAGCAGAGGGGCTGGGCAGGCAGGTCCTCTCCCCAAGAGCCCATTGCTTCAGTCTCCCAAGCCTGGTCCTGGACATGGGGAAGAGGGACCGCTCACACTGCCCACTGGTGAGCTTGCCACTGGAGGTCCTGAAGGCCTGGTGAGTTTGTGCGTACACCATACTCTGACAGTCTTCCAAGAGAAGACATTTGCCAATAAGTGTCGCCAATGGAAGGGTCTTTAACAACATCTATCCCATGCTTCCACCCAACTCTCCTTTCACAACAGGGCAGGCCAGACCCAGAACAGCTACTGGGATTGTTTGTGGTGAAGGTGTTGTCCGTCATCTCTGCAGGCATGCAGGTGGTTGGTTTTCCATTTGATATTATGTGTATTTCAGTCCCTACTTGCCATCATTGCTTTGGAGATGGCTCCTCATGCTCCTTTGATGATGAGGAGGGAAACAAGGTTACCGTGGGACAGTGCTCTTGTACCCTGTAAAGATTTGTCACTTGTGTTGGTTCAATAAAACATTGATCGGCCAGTAGCCAGGCAGGAAGTATAGGCAGAGTGACCAGACTAGGAAAATTCTGGGAAGAGGAAAGGTAGAGATGCAGTTGTAATCCAGAAGCAGAGGAAGCAAGATGAGACTGCCTCACTGAGAAAAGGTACCAAGCCACATGGCTAAACATAAAGATTTATGGCTTAATTTAAGTTATAAGAGCTAGTTAATAATAAGTATGAACAACAGGCCAAACAGTTTATAACTAGTATAAGCCTCTGTGTGTTTCTTTGGTACTCAATGGCTACGGAACTGGGTGGGACAGAAACTTCTGTCTACACAAGGGGTCCTTGTATATCAGCTTATGGCTCTGAGAAAACTGTCCCTGAGGTTTGACAAAATCCTGAGAGGTTCTCAGGACAGATCTTGATAGAAGGACAGTGGCCTTGGTCCAACTCACAGGATGAATAACTCATCGCAATGCCGCAGACTAGGGACAGGAACTGATGCCCGCCCCCCCCCCCGCAGTCCTTGGGAGAATATCCACAGGGGATATAACAGCAAGCCTAGGACTCCATGTTGAGCTGGGAGATGCAATTTAATTTGAGATCTCCTTCAGCATCACTAATGGTGCTTCTGCAGCCTCCACCCGCCCTCGCTGGCTACCAGGCTTACATATACAAAGAGGCTTTACATACTAAGACACCATTGTGTGGTTGCTTCCACTGAGTCTGATGAGTTTGGCAGAACTGTGCTAGCTTAGCCTGATACCATGTGACTTGGGATAGCCTGTGACTCTGGATACCATGTGACTGAGGATTCCAGGAAGAAGTAGATGGTCTGCTTCAGCAGGCAAGTGTAGGAATTTGGTATTCACAGAGTGTGGGATGGGCTCAGGGAACTAAGGAGCAGTGAAAGACCTGGAGAGCAGCGACAGTGAAGAGCTGAAAGCTAAGGAAAAGGCCCCAAATCAGAACCTGTCAAGATCTGTAGCTGAGGGACCTGTAGTCTCAGGTAGAGAGTCATGCTGTTGCCTGCTGAAGGGGACAGGGTGCAGATAGCCAACTCTCTCTCTCTTCCTCCCTCCCACCTTCCCCCCTCCTTTCCTACTGTCCAGTTTGTGTTTCCTGTTGGCCATAGGGTCGATATTTTGCCGAGGTTGCCCTCTCTGGACAACAGAGCAGGAAGGCAGGTGAAAAGCATATCTCTAGGCCAAGCAAATCACCAGCCCAGAGTCCTCAACCCACAGCCAGGCTGCAAGGCTCTCTGGGGATGTCTTAGTGCTGTGCCAGATCTCGCCTCTAGAATTCTCTCTGATTCTGATGACAGCCGCAATCTTAGCTCTTGTGATCCCATGGAAGAAGAACCCGTACCAAGCGCAGTCAGAGAAAGCAAAGCCTGTTCTCAGCAGGGGAACTGGAAGCCTGCAGGTTAGGAGCTGCCCCAGCCAAGCGGCCACAGCCAGTAGCATCAGGGCTTAGGAAGTCCTGGTCTGCTTCTCCTGTGTCTGCTCCTGGGGCAGTCTGGGGTGGTTTCCTTCCTGGAGTAAGCAGAGGTTTTCTTAGAAGTTGTCTTTGCCCATGATTTGCTCTGCTCTAATTAGATGCATTGGATATAAGGATGTGTATAAGAATGTGACTACCATAAAGCTGTAGATTTATTCCCTAATAAGGGCGTGCCTTGGTATGCTTCTCAGGGAGGGGACCAAGGAGAGCCAACCAGGGTCTGCCGAGACCAGTTTTCCTGCTTTTCCCAGAGCCCTGCCCATCCTTGTATCTAACTAGTGTGGCTGCCTCATAGGCCAGCATTGAAGCCTCTTAGTTCCCTTCCCCAGTGTTGCTGCCATTTGAATCCTGTTTGTCTGAACCCCAGGAAATGCCCTGCTCAGCATTTTCTCACTCTCCTGGATGCAGCCCTTCCCCTCCTGCGTCTGTTTCTGGGACATCACATTCTTGAGTGTTCATTCTGGTGAAAATATCCAGCTAGTGTAAGGAGATTCAAAGCCCTTCTATATTGCAAGGACCTACGCTCAGCTGCAAGCTCCCTAATTTCCCAAGTCTCCTTGCCTCCCCTGGGGCTCAGCAAGCTCTTTCTCCTAACAAACTTCTAGGACCTTTTTGGCTGGGCTCATACCCTCCAACCCGGGCTCTTACTCTTGTCCCTGTGTGCGGCTGGTCCTCACAGCTGAGCTCAAACACCATCCCTATTTCTCCAGGCTTTACCCGAGAGGCTCGTGGCTCACAACTGTATGAGATGAACCAATAAGAAGCTAAATGACCTAGCTCTGCTGCTGAAGTGTCCTGACCCTGTTTGTGTCCCAGCAGGCACTTGAGGCTGCAGGACAGAAGAAGAATTTTCTGTCTGCAGAATACTTGAACGAGCCTTTCCGTGCACAGAGGGCAATGAGCGTTGTCAGTATCATGACTTCCGTCATTGAGGGTAAGTGGTTCTTATTGACATGCCCACCCTCCGTGCTGCGGAGAGTCTGAGCTGGGCCAAGCACCTCTCTCTGTGGCCTGAGATCCTAGATACTCTCTGTCGGTGTATGTTGCACAGATGTTCAAAGCAGAGTCACTCCAGAGTGTAATTTTAGGCTCTCTGGTGGGTGGGAGGAACGGTTTCTTTGAACTGAACCTCTAACAACTGTGCAAAGACTTACCTGTTGATTGTTACCCAAAGTTATTTGGGGTACAACAAGTTTCTCATACCAAAGCCCCTTTGATCTATTCTGGATGTCATCTGAAGGAAGTCCTAGCACCTTCAGGACACAACCCTGGTCCTTATTGTGTACTGTTTGGAGGACTCAAGAATGCAAGGCACTCCAAGTGTGCCTGGGTAGTCTTGCGACTAAAGTCATGCAATGAATGGAAAAAACCTCCTCAGGAACAACTCTATAAATCATAGGAAACAGTCACTGTTCTCTACTGCGACTTCTTCAAGGTCTTAGTACCACTTCCTGGGTGTGCAAGGAACTCAACAGCCTTTCATTGCCTGGCATGGCAAAGTTACTTTTCATGTTCTCCATGGCGATAACTTTGATCTTTGTGACTTCATTTCTGTCTCAAGCACTCATTGTGCCAAACATGGGAAGGCAACTTAGGTAGATTAGCCAATCCATTTCACCAAGTCCTTTCCAGTCCTGGGTGCTGCCACTCAAGTGGGCCTGGGTCAGTCTCCTGGGGGATGTGTCTGTGACCAGCTGAGGAGTGAGAGAAGAAAGGAGGTGGCACAGGGTGGTGGCAGTCTGTACACAAAGTCCCCAGAGAACAAGGTCGTGACCTCGTCTCTGGGTATAGAGGCTATTCTAGCCTAGTTTTTACTTCACACGGGGTGGAAAGAATCTTGTTTTTGACAAATCCATCTACTTACATACCCAGTAAAGGACCCCCAGATGGCTTCAGAGGGTGCTCTGTACAATTCCAATAGCTTGAGTTTTCAATTATTCCCTGGAACTCCTCAAAAAGATTTATTTATTCAAACATCTGTTAGATATCTGGCATTGTCCCAGGAGCCTGCGATTCCATGAGAGCAAGGTACACACCTGCTCCCATGGACTGCGCATCCTGAAGATCAACACAGGTAGATAGCAAGTGGCGATGAGGGATGGGAGGGAAAATAAAGGAAGGCAATGGAGAGCAGGGATTCTAATGGAGTGCTTTTAGATGGGGCAGTAGCAAAAGGAAGCATCCCTGGGAAGACCAGCAATCTGAACCGAGCATGGGGAATCTGCAGGTGAAAACCGTGAGAGGAGTTCCTCAGACTTAAACACCTAATCAGTTTTTCAGGGATAAGGCAGAGGCTGGCCGTGGTCGTGTAGCCCCCTAATTCCAGGACTAGGGAGAATGAAGTGAGAGGAATGGGTTCTAGACCATCCAGGGCTGTACCATATGACCTGACCCAAAAAGAAAGATGGGCCAGGTGGTGGCGGTGCACGCCTTTACTTCCAGCACTCGGGAGGCAGAGGCAGGTCGATCTCTCCATGAGTTCGAGGCCAATCTGGTCTACAGTGTGAGTTACAGGACAGTCAAGGTTGTTACACAGTAAAAACTTGTCTTGAAAACAAATACAAAAAAAGAAAGAAAAAGAAAAGAAAAAAGAAAGGAAGATGGCTGTGAGGAAAATGTGACCTCAGGCATAACCTGCTTTAGACCAGAGAAGGTCTAGAGTGGAGAGGCAGCAGGGCTGAGAACACAGATCTGGAGCCCACGTGCCCCTGGGTTTGCATGTGGGCTTTGCCATTTATAACATATTATATGACCCCAGGGTTCTCTTGAGTTTCTGTGCCTCAGTTTTTCTCAGTGGTATATATAGCCTGTATTGTTTTTGCAAGGGTCCAGTGACTTAGGTCAAGTATGTAGCAAGCACATCAGATACCACCTGCTGTTATTCACCAGATTTAAACCCCACAAGGGCAAGAGGCGTGACCCCTCTGCTCGGGGCTGGATCTCGGGTGCCTGGGTAAGCAGTGTGTGGCACGTGGTGGGCGCTAACACACAGTTGCTGAGTCTGGTGGATGAGTGCACTGCACACAGGAGATATTAGGAGGACGGCACTGATTGACAATGCACTGAATGATGAAAATGTAAAATGAAGAGTAATCAGAGATCTCTGGGCAGGGAGAGGACTATGAGAGCGGGTGGGGAGGAAGGGAGTCAGGAGACACCATATTAAAGCTGGGTAAAGATGAATCCCAGTTAGGCCCGAGCGTCTAAGGATAAAGTACATCATCTTCTTCAGCTGGGTGTTACATCTATGATGGGGTTCAGGAGGGTGCCCCATGCCGTCAGCATCATGATGGGATCTGCAGGACTACTTCCTTCAGGGTGATTTGCGGGAGAAGGTTTGGCTCAAGCGCATGGCCGCTAACTTCACTCAAGGCCCGTGAGCCATCCATGCTTGGCATGCAAGCTGAGACTTGACAGTCATCCAAACCAGGAAGCCAGGCGCAGGCTCACAGCTAAGGGTGCAGTTGTTGCCGCACACACAAGGAGAGAATGATACGAGACAAGTCACCGGTGAGGTGCTGAGTGTCTTGGTGGAGAAATACAGGAAGCTAAGAGATGTGGGGGGAGCTTCGCCGGGAGTCAGGGAAGTACCCGAGGCAGGCAGATCCTGAAACAGTCATTTAAAAGCCTGAGCCTGAGCTTTGAGGCCTGATGGGGGCCTCAAAATACAGCTAGGGAAGCAGGCTGGGGGCAGATCCACAAAAGCCCCTGGGCTCTAAAGGACATTGGACTTCGTCCAAGAGCAGTGGGATGCCATTAAAGGGCTGGAGGCAGGAGAGTGCGACTCTGAAACTTGCAGAGAACGGAATTCAAGTGGGAGGGTGTCGGCAGCGAACGCAGGAAATCGGATGAGAGCTGGAAGAGCTTAGACACTGGGGGAGTGGCAGCAAGGATGACAGGAAATGGAAGGACTGCCCAGGTCTCTGAGGGGCGTGAGATTCAGAAGTTCACAGTGCACATGATTCCGGGACAAGCCACCGAAGGGGCACTGGCACGATGGCCCATGTGAGCACTGGAGGGAGGACCAGAGAGCCTCCGAGGAAAGCCGTGAGGGGATGTGTAAGAGTCTGTGACATGGTGAGCGTGAAGTACCCTGGGAACATCCAGGTGGCGGAGTCTGGTAGGAAGCTGGCTTGATGCTCAATGGTTCTAGAATTAAGATGAGGCCAGGAACCTAGAGATGTATATTCCATAGCAACCTGAAGCCGCACAATGACTTTCAAAAGATGCAAGGGGATGGGATAAGATCAAGGAGAAGAACTGGGGCTCGGTTTTAGGAAGCTACAGCTGTGATGGTTGATCAAAGAGATGGGGCCATTGGAAGAGACAGAAGGAAGATAAAATAAGAGAGGACCTGGAAGTGGGAAAGAAGAGACAAGGGTCCAGATTCCTTCCAGGAGAATAGAAAGGTCAGCAGAAGCAAAGCTGTGGAGATGTCAGGTGACACGTACTGTGACTTTACTCACGTGGGAGTTTTTGGTGATCTGCACGGGATCATAAGAGACAGGGAGAGAGCTCACTGGGTAAATTACCTTCCTTGCAAGCATGAGAACCTGAGTTCAAATCTCCAGCACCCATGCTAAAAAAAAAATTGTGCTGGATGCATGTGTTAGACATAGAGAGATCCCAAGAGTTCACTGGACAGTTGGTCTAGCCAAATCAGTGAACTTAAAGTTCAATATGAGACCCTGTCTCAAAGCAATATGGTGCAGAGTGTAAAGGAGAACACCCGGCGTCTTGCTTTGCCCTCTGCATTTGAGTGCATGGGCACACTCGCTTGCTCGTTCTCACACATGTCTCATACACAGCATAACACATAAACACAGAAACCAGGCTGGATAGCACCTGGAAAGTGAAAGTGGTCCTTTGGCCACAAAAGTGCACCCACACCGCTGGGCACCCGCACAGGCGTGAGTGCACACACATGAACACACACATGCATCAAGATCATTATGGCTGGACCATGAGCAGAGGCCACTCATGAAGAATAAGTGGGCAGTGAGAAGTTGGAGACCTGACTGCTTTGTCAAGAACTCCCGTGAACGAGGAAACAAAACCAACACAGGGCGGTAGGGGCTGAAGGAAGCCGTTATGGTTCTTGGGACTGGGAATTGTTTTTTTAGCATATTGACCCAGAAAGATCTTGGGGAGCAGGGGAGACTGAAAGGGTACAGAGGGACATTCAAGTAGATTCTGGAAGTGGTGGGAGAGGGTGCTCAAGTGGAGACCTTGGCTGATATCTCAATGGAGGACGCTCCTCCTCAGAGGAGGAAAGTTCTTTCCCAAGACTGCTGGGAAGCAGGCATGAGCATGCTCAAGGCTGCTCAAGGTGTGATTGCTCTCGTCTCCGTGGTCTTAGTCAATCAAGATTGGTCATGGTATTTACAGAGCAGAGGTGGTTCCATTGATAAGGTGCCACTGTGCAAGTCCGATACCCAGGCCCTTGTAAAAGCTAATCTCAGCATGCCTTTGACTTCAGCACTGGGATGCAGACAGGCAGATCCCAGAGCTTTCTGGCCAGCCCATCTAGCCACAGGTTCATAGGGAGACCCTGTCTTTAAAAAAGTGAGTGAGGAAGACACTGGCATTGACCTTGGCATCTGCAAGCATACTCTCGTGCACACATGGCTCACGGTGCAAGCACGCACGCACACACGCACGCGCGTGCACACACACACACACACACACACACACACACACACACATACACACACTCTAACAGCGCTGAGCCCCTGTGCACTATGCCTTCCAGACTGGCTGCTTCTGCAGAATGTTATCTGTAAATGTCCTCATTCAACACTAGTTCTCGGGCTACCTTTTGGTGCCAAGATGGGTCTAGGAAGGTCCACTTTTGTTCCAAATAGGGATGATTGATTTTGCTCCCAGAACACATCAGCTTCTGTACAAAACTATGCCTTGCCAGTTTTGACATCTGTAGTTTGCAAAACTCACAGTAGGTAATTAGCACAGCATGGTAGTGGAAATAAATAGCCTGTCTGCGGAAGAGGAATGGACATGTGTACGTGGGGATACACGGAAGTACCACGGTGAAAACACCATTTCAGCTTCTTAGGAAACCAGATTATCCAATAAATACTGTTAATATAAACAACCAAAGAAGAAAACTACACCAATACATTGCTTCCTGCCCCAAATAAACTGCAAGTGCACCAAAGGTTGACATGAAAAATAGTGAGATTTAAGGAAAGCAGCAAAGGTGGGTAGGTGTTTAAAAGCCTCTCAGTGGAAGAGGCTTCGTATGCAAAGTGTGTGTGTAAGAAACCATGGGAGAAAATGCCCACGTCAGCTGGTACATCTATCTCCAGGATGTACAGCATGCAGGACGATTTATAGACAAGCCCAAAGCTATGGAATTGCTCTCCATAGAGATGGCCCCAATTACACAGCCAGGCAGATATGCAATGGAGGCTGCGGGCGGGATAAGCCTGAGACTCAAGGGAGAGATCAGAAGCTGAACATATAATTTAGGAGTGATCTGCCTGGAAGTGGTTTTGTAGGGCCTTGGGGTTCAATAAGGTACCCAGCGAGACAGCGAGGAGATGGAGTCAAGAGTGTTTGTACTTGCCAACACCTCAAGCCAGAAGAGGAAGCAGAGACAAAAGCTGAGAAACAGTAGCCATGGGGAGGAGAGGAAATGCAGGGGTTAGCCTAGGCTGTCAGTGCTGCATTCTGTTTGAAGTTGGGAGGGGTAAGAGCCAGACACTAGCTAGGGTCTCCAGAGAAAAGAGGAAAATTGGAGATTACATTTAGAAAACTTCCCAGGAAGTTTGCTGTTGAAGAGGCAGAAGATGTGTGTGTGTGTGTGTGTGCGTGCGCGTGAATGAGAGAGAGGGAGAGAGAGAGAGAGAGAGAGAGAGAGAGAGAGAGAGAGAGAGAGAGAGAGAGAATGCATGGTCCAGAGGGACCTCCTCTAAAGCTGAGATACAATTAGAGTGTGCTGGCCTGCTGACACATGGAGGCTAGGCAGGGGTGGAGAAGGGGGCTGAGGATGTGAGAAGGCTTCTATGTGAATCAGAGGGCTGCAGCTCCCCGTGCTCCTGTAGACACGGAGGCAGGAGGGACTCCTGTTCCATGAATAGTTCTCAATTCTGAGGGAGATAAAGGAAGCTCATGAGTACAGAATAGTGAATATTCTGGAAGGCTGGAGGATCAGATTTGGATGTGGTTTAGACATGGTATTTTTAATTTTTTATCTTTTTCATCATTTCTTTTTAATGATGAAACTCATACTGGGTTTCACTGCATGCTGGATGAGGTCTCTGACTCAAGGGGACCAGTCTCCCTTGCAGAGCTCCTGGGCAGGGACTGGCAGAGGCTCAAGGGTGGATTAGGTAAGACTGAGTGTGTATTTTGTCCAGCCATGTTCAGCTGGCTGGGTTCAACTGCGGATTATACATAGGGAGTTTTGCCAGGCAAGCAGAGGAGGAAGTGGATAAAGGGACTGAGCACATCCACAAAGAAGTCGGCAGAGGGACGGGTGTGAAATCCAGGTGGGGTAAGTTGAGAAGTAAGGGTATGGTAGGGGCAGTGAGCAGTTAGTAAGCAAGGTCAGGCTGCAGGGAGAGTTCAGTCCGTGTTTGTCTTGCAAGCTTGAAAACCTGAGTTTGATCCTCAGAACCATGCAGTGAAAAGCCAGACATGCAGCGCGCACACAGTCCCTGTGCTGGCAGGGCAGGGATCCTTGGGGTTTCAGGCAGGGCCAGTCTCACCTACTTAGTGAGTTCCAGGCTAACAAGAGGCCATTTCACCAGGCATGGTGGCGCACGCCTTTAATCTCAGAACTCAGGTGTCAGAGGCAGGGCGATCTCTGTGAGTCTGAAGCCAGCCTGGGCTACAGAGTGAATTCCTGGCTAGCCGGGGCTACATTGAGAGGAAGAGGAGGCAGAGGGGTCAATGTCTTAGGAATGAGAAGTAAAGTTGTCCTCTCCTTTCTACACTTAAATACATGAACATGTATGCACATCAACATGCACATATATGGGGAGAGGGAGACGAAGACATAGCAACAGTCTGAGGGACGGGGTGAATGGGTGGATTGGGGTGATGGGACCAAAATCCTATTGCTCCACAGTAGAAACTGGGAGGCATGGAGAGGAGAACTAGAGTGAGGTTGGCCTTGAAGGTGACCGGCATTGGTACGGAAGGGTCTAGAACATGACCACAGGATGGGTGTCCAAGGCGACATGTGAGTGACAGCTGTCATTGGCATCATGCAGAGCTTGAAGAGTCTAAGCTGAGGTGCCCGCCCTGCTTGATCAGCTTGGCTCAGAAGTGTCTTATCTGGGAGTGCAGCCCCAAGTGGATGAAGTTCAAGATGGTTCTCTTCGAGCTGGTGACCGACCCCTTTGCTGAGCTCACCATCACCCTCTGCATTGTGGTGAACACCGTCTTCATGGCCATGGAGTACTACCCCATGACCGAGGCCTTCGACGCCATGCTCCACGCTGGCAACATTGTGAGTGACCTGGCTGCCTTGGTGGCCTGCTCATCCGTCATGGTGGGGGCACTGGGTGGGCGGCGGCATGCTTTCCCTGGGTGGTGTGCTGGTATCGCTCTGAGAGCAGACTGGCGGTGGAGTGGCGATGAGAAGATGTGGACCCTGGACTCAGGCTGGGGGAGGTGGAGGGGCCAAGCTGAGCAGGGGGGAGTTGCTTTGAGATGAGCAAGGAAAGTGAATAAACAGAGCTGTGAGGTAGGACAGCTTAGATCCCTCCGCAGAACATGGAATTAGCCAGTTGGATCGGGTAGGGGTTGCTGATCTCTACTCAGAAATGAGGTCACATGTCACATCCCCCTCAAGGACAATCTACAGAGTGTATGTGTGTGTGTGTGTGTGCGCGCGCGCACACGCACGCGCGTTCATATATCTGCATGGGTGCGAAGGCCAAAGGACAACCCCAGATGTCATTCCTCAGGAACCGTCCACTCCTTGTTGTTGCTGTTTTTATGTATTTCTATATTCTTTAAGAATCTCATGCAGTGTATTTTTATCGTGTTCTTTCCTATCTCCCCTCCTCCCAGCCCTGTTGTTTTGGAGACAGAGTCTCTAACAGAGCAGGGGTCTCATCAGCTCTGCTAGTGTGGCTGGCCAGGGAGCCCCAGGGATATACTGCTTCTACCTCCCCTGCACTGCTGCTTCTACCTCCCCTGCACTGCTATTGCAAGTGTGTACACCACACCTGGCTTTTTACGGGGACTGTGAGGATTAAGCTCGGGTCCTCCCTGCTTTGGTGGCAGTGGTTGGGCAATTGAGTCATCTCCCCAGCCCCTGGATATGACTTTCAGTGTGGTCATTGGAGAGTGGGGGACAGAGCAGGGGACAGGAGGCATGCACAAACGTGGGTGCCATGTAGCAAATTCATCCAGAAGACTGATGTGCCCTTTATGATGTTACTTTAAACTTGGCCACCCTGGCCCCAGTCTCTTAACTTTCTCTCGTCCCTGCCTCCTTCCCTTACTGGCTTTTGTTGCCTGGTGTTGACCTTTAAGGTCGCCCACGGAAGTGCAAGTAGGTATGTTGGCCACTTATGATCCCAGCACTCAGAAGGCTGAGGTGGGAGATCCCCATGGCAAGCTGACTCTGCACAGTGGCAGAATAGGTGAGTTCTGGGTTCAAGTGAGAGACCCTTCAAGGTCAGAGCTCTGTCCTCTGTAAGACAATTGACCTTCAGAGCAAAAGGGAATCTTAAGAAGGCCACGGGTTGCTGACTTTAGTCGCTGCTATTTATTCAAGAATTGTTGCCTACTGAGAACTAGCCAAGCACGTGCTGCCATTATACCCATTACACAGATGAGGAAATTGAGGCATGAAAAGGGTGTATTGCTTATCCAAACTTGCATAAGCTAGGAAGTGGCTGGGCTGGGTTTTCATCTTCATCTGTGTTGTCTCATAACCCACACATTTTGACTGCTGGACCAGACTGACACCTGTTAACATAATTATATCCTGGAGTCTATTCTAATGGTTATCTACTTACTCTGCACCCACCACCCCTAGAATGGAAGAACAAATGGGAGGGGGGACGCCTCAGCAGGTAAAGCATTTGCTGTGCCAAGGACTGAAGGGAATTTTAGACCCCATGGAAGTGCAAGTGAGTAGCTGTGTGGGCCCACCTGCAATTCCAGCCCACGGAAGGCTGAGGTGGGGGATCCTGAGAGCAAGCTGGAGAGGAGCAGAATGAGTGAGCTCCGGGTTCGAGTCAGAGAGCCGACCTCAATCCATAAGGGTAGAGCGTGACTGGGAAGACTCTCCGTGCCAGCCTCTGGCCGCCACACTCACGCGCGCGCACACACACACACACACACACTCATGCACACACACATACACACTCATGCACACACACACTCATGCACACACACACTCATGCACGCACACACACACACACACTCATGCACACACACACACTCACGCACACACACACACACTCATGCACACACACACACACACAGTGTACACCCAGACATGGGAACACACACACAGTGTATAGCCACAGCTGGGAACACACACACACACAGTGTACACCCACACATGGGAACACACACACTCATGCACACACACACACACAGTGTACACCCACACATGGGAACACACACACACACACACTCATGCACACACACACACACAGTGTACACCCACACATGGGAACACACACAGAGAGAGACAGAGACACAGAGGTAGAGATAGATACAGGGAGAGACACGCAGAGAGAGAGACAGGGTAGAAACCAGAAACCTGCGTTCTAATGTGTATTCTCTGGACAGCAGTGGCTCAGAAATTCCCATCTACAGTCCTCAAGAACAAAACAAAAGGATTTGCTGTTTTCTTCTATTTTTACTTTTAATGCCGCTATTTTGAGACAGGATTTTGTTGGATAGCTCAGCCGGGGCTCAACCCTGAGATTCTCCTGCCACAGCCTCCTAAAGGCTGTTTTTTCTTCTTCTTCTTCTTTTTAATTTGCAGGCATATGCCACCACACCCAGCATGCTTTGCTATCTTGTAAACAAGATTCTTTTCCTGCTGTCCTTGTCTTCATGGTCCCCAAGGCAAAAGACCTCACAGCGATGACCACTGTTCCCATCCTCAGGTCTTCACGGTGTTTTTTACAATGGAGATGGCCTTCAAGATCATTGCCTTTGACCCCTACTACTACTTCCAGAAGAAGTGGAATATCTTCGACTGTGTCATCGTCACCGTGAGTCTGCTGGAGCTGAGCATAGCCAAGAAGGGCAGCCTGTCTGTGCTCCGGACCTTCCGTTTGGTAATGTCATCTCTCGGCTACTGGGGAAACTCCCACACAGGCTCAGGGAGGATGACCCCTAAGGGAGGCACTGTACCTTTCAGGGACTCTACCAGCCAACCCCCACTGCCATTCTGTTCTTGTGGGAGCAGAGCATGTCTCCAAGAGTCGGAAATTCTGCTTTTCACTGATGTAAAGTAGGGGCGTTACCTCTCTTGGTCCCTCATCTGTGGAGGGGACCTCTGAACGGCACCCTATTCTCTTAGCAAATAGCGGCCCCAGCAATAAAGTCCCAACAGCTAACATTTTCTGAAGATGTGGCTAAGCCATAGCATTACACTCTTGATACAATGAGCCTGAGACACTGTTGCTTTAATGATGAACCCAGTGCCTCCCAGCCTCCAGGACGCTGCGCTAGTGTCTGATCTGGAACTCAAACCCACATCGCCCGACTGCTGGGTCCCGGTCCCAGCCACAACCCAACTCAAAAAGGCGTCCTCTTATATCTTGGCTCCCCAAATCATAGCCCAGTGCTACACACCCACAAAAGCCTCCATGCTCCTAGCCTCTGCGTAGGCTCCTCTCCAAACTCAGCTCCAGGGCGCCCTCTACCGGAGGCGTTCCTTTACTCAATCACTGGTCTCCATTGCCAGCCGGCCCCTCATAACGCAACTGCTTTTGTCAGCCAAGCAAACCTAAGAGTCCCAGGAGAGTCTGAGGTCATCAGCATCCTCAAATCCCCAAGCCATCTAGAGGGTGCTTGGAGTTTCGCTGACTCCTGGAAACAAGCAAGGAGCAAGCTTGAAGAACTGGTGTGACCGTCCCCAGGATGTGTCATAATAGAACAGGAGTGACCCAAACTTGACATGTCTGTTCACAGCTAGAGCCCATGGACACTGTGTCCTTTGGAGACGCTACTGGTTAGCTTCCCACTCCTCTCTTCTTCTGGTGAGATAGAGGGAGGGTCATGTCTGCTACCTGCCTACCTTCTTGATTTTAACATGCCAGTCAATTCACAAGTCACTAACCACATCACCCAGCCGCATGTGTGGGATCTCTTCTGAGTCCCCACAGCCTGGCTGAGAGTCCATAGTCCATCCGCATTATTATCCCATCAACAACAAATCCAGCCCCCTTCCCCTTTGTTCTGCAAAGCCCAGCATCTCTCTCCATGCTGGCCCTGATCGCTAAGCATTCCTGGGAGAAAATACACAGCCAAGATGATCTGTTTTGTAGTTCTGTAGTTTTAGTGAACAGTTCTTAGTTTTTGAAACTGCTTTAAGTTTCAGAAAAGTCAAACAAATGGCATAGAGTTACTCCACTCTAAGTGCCTCCTCGTCAAACCAACAATTTCCCTTCTTGTGACCATCTTAAACTGATGAGGGGCATTGTCACAGACACCTCTCCACCGGATTCCTCTTGCTCTGAGAATAAAACTTGAGGTCCTCAGGGCAGACAAGACTCCAGTAGTCCTCTCCATTTTCTCCCACCGACTTTTCTCTAGCCACGGCTACCCCACACACACACACACACACACTTGCTCTCTGCCTGGGACATTTTTCCCGGTCTTTACTTAGTTCAACAGGTCCTCAGCCTTCTGTGTTCAGCGCATCCCTGTTTCACGGAGGGCCTCTGCACTCCAGTATCTGAAACGGAATTTGCTCTTCAAACAAATCTGCTCTTCTCAGATTATAAATATTATATCGTGGCTGGGCGTTGGTGGCGCACACCTTTAATCCCAGCATTCGGGAGGTAGAGGCAGGCGGATCTCTGTGAGTTCAAGACCAGCCTGGTCTACAGAGCTAGTTCCAGGACAGGCTCCAAAGCCACAGAAAAACCCTGTCTCGAAAAACCAAATATATATATATATATATATATCTCGTGGTCGTCCAGAGAGCTAAAAGCAGGGTTTTCTTTCCTGCCATTCTACCCCAGATGCTAAGCACAAGTTGGTACTCGGTAAAAAGTTGATTGGTTGGGAAAAGGAAGGAGAAGAAAAAAAGAAGAAAATTCGATGCTACTTTTCTTGCCCTTCCTCGAATGCCACCGCTGGTCATGATTTAAGGCACCTATCAGTCTGTCTTTGCTCTAGTACCATGCCATCTTAACTACGCAGCTTAGAACATGGCTGTGTCTATAAACCCAGGCACCCACTGTGCTGGTTCGTCTACCTTCATTGCCAGCTTGACCAAGCTTAGAATCACAGAGGAGACAACTTCTGAGGGTGTTTGTGAGGGTGCTCCCTGCAGGGTTAACTGAGAGGGGAAGATTGCCCTGGACGTGAGAGGCATGGGAGGTAGGGGCAGGCAGAATAAAATGGAGGAAGCTGAGCACCAGCCATGCCTCTCTCTGGCTGGGACCTCTGACGTCGCTGCCACTGTGCCTTCCCACATAATGGGCTGTGTTCCCTAAACCCTCTTAATTCTCCCTGCTTGATTACAGCGATGAGAAGAGTAGCTAATACACCCACCTGGTTTTACTCTAAGAATGTGCTGGCCTCTGGCTTCCGGTTTGATTTGAGAAGCAGCTATGTCCTCAGCTACACAGACACAGAGCTCCTGAGTCTTCTCTTCATCCGGACTGCAGTGAAGTCTAGCAGTCAGTGTGGGAAGAAGCTGAAACTCTGTGTTATGTAATCTGCTGATCTGTAAGACAGCACCCTCTCCATCCAGTTGATGATTTTCCCACCATTTTCTCCATACAGATCTTACATATTTTGAAATGCTCTTTGCTAATTTGAGCCAGTATTCTTATAGTTAATATTTTTGCACCTGGAAGTCCCTTTTGTTAATTCTGATGGTTCATCCATGGATTCTTTTAGATTTTTCAACATGATCATATCATGTGCAAACAATACATTTTGTTTTTCTTTTCTAACCCCTATGCCGTTTGATTCTTCTTACTACGTGACCGCCCCAGTTAGGACATCTAGTACCCACTGAAAGGAAGCCTTAATAACAAACGACCTTGTTTTCTTGACTGCAAAGACAATACTTCCAATATCTCAACAAGCCTGACACTTCTGCATCTTTTTCTTTAATGGAAAACCTTTACCAGTTTTTTATTTTGTTAAGTAGTTATCATGAATAGATCTTTAATTTTATCAGACCATTGTTCTGCACATAAGACAATCCCATCAACAGTTAACAGTGAGGCATTGCACATTTCAGAGTGGCCTAGGAGAGGACTCTGAAGGTTCTTACCAAAAGGAAATGATAAATGGTGAAAGTGGCATGTGTGCTAATGACCCTAATTTGATCTTTACACGTATATACACAAACAGAAACATTACCTCCTACCCCATATTTCACGTCAATCAAAAAAGAAAACAACAAAAAAGAGAGATCAGATTTATTCTACCCCTAAAAGAAAGAAAAATAACATTAAGATAACCATATAGAGGTCTGGAGAGATGGCCCAGTGGTTAAAATCACAGGCTGCTGCTGCAGAGGACCCGTTTGGTTCTCAGCACCCACGCTAAGTGGCTCACAAGCTCCTGTAGCTTCAGGGAAGCCTTCACCCTCTTCTGGCCTCCATTGGCGACTGACTCAGATGCACACACACACACACACACATGCACACACACACACGCGCACACATGCACACACACACACATACACATGTGCACGCGAGAGCGCTATTTTTTAAAAAATTGAGTTTCTTTTGCTGAATCTTTACATTTATAGAGTAAGCCCAATTTGTTGGTGATGCGTTTTTTAATAAAATGAATAAGTTTAATAAATTTAAATGAACAGGTTCAATTTGCTAGTAATCTGTGAGGCTTTTGCATCCATTTTCATAAATTGGGTTTTTTTAATTTTACATAATCTTTCCTAGGTTTTGATAGCAAGCATATGCTAATCTTTGCAAAAAAAAAAAAAACCCTGAGAAATATCTCCTTTTTTAATACAGAATCTTGGTGTGGTTTTGGAATCATTTGCTCCTTAGGAGTTTGGTAGAGTTCTCTAGGGAAGCTATCCCTGCGATCGGATTTTCCTGGCATCCTGAGACGAGTCCTGCTTCATTTGTCAGGCTTGTTTGGTAAATCGTTTTGCTTTGGAGACAGACTCTTCTTGTCTAGTGTTATTGTCACGGAGTTGAAGGTGGGTTCTTATTTGTTAAGGGTCTTTGTCAGCTGCGTTTATGCCATACCTTTCTTAGCAACGATGACTCATGTTTGCTCTCGTCATTTTTCATTAGTCTCATTAAGAGCCATCAATTTAATTAGCTTCTTCAAAGAACCAACTTGTAGCTCGTTGATCCTCTCTGCATCATTGATGTTTTCCGATTTCAATTAATCGTGCATCTTATCTTAATTACATTCTCCATCCTTCATATTTTCTTCTTTTCTAACTTCTTAACACACAACTTTCGGTCTATTTTTTTTCTTATACATTCATGTAAGACTTCTATTTCCTTCTGAGAACTGCTTTAATCTGTCTATTTTTCCTTGTTTGATTCTAAATGCTTCCTGATTTCAACTTTGATTTGTCGTTGGACTCAAAGGTTAATAGGAAGAACCGTTCTTCATTTCAGAACGTGGGGGGTTCCAGTTGCATGGTCGGGTTCTAGCTCTGTTGTATTAAAGTCAAAGAATGGATGTTGTTGGTTTTAAGCTTTTACATCTTACCTATCCCTTCTCTCTGGCTCAGTATGTCGGAAATGTCTCTATACAGTTAACTAGGACGAGTCTGATGCCCTCATGGGCTACATGGCTGCCTCTATGCTGTGGGTAGAGAAACTTTATGACAGGAGGCATTTTATACCCTGGCTTATTGTTGTCTACTGCCTGGTATAGCAATTACCGAGAAAGTAGTGCTTAAAATATCTCTGCTGTGATTATGGTGTATCTGTTGCTCGTGTGGTTCTGTCTTGAGTCTGGATTACCGAGTGCACACATATTTTAAGTTTTATAGCTTCCTGGTAATATCAAACTTTTATTATTAAGAATAACCTTCTTTGTGCTATAAAGATTGTTTTTACCTTTCTTTATAGGTCTGTTCTTTTCTTGGCAGTAATTACGGAGCCTGCTTTCTTCTGCTTTAGAGTTTGCCCAGCATCTTTGTATCCGTGCTCCTACTCCCCCCTCCATGTGCCTCCTGCAGGTCACACACAGTCAGACTTGGGGTCCTTGCTCAGTTCTGGCAAGCCCGTCTTCATCTTTTAGCTGAAGCACTGAGTGCATCCATCTCAAAGTAAATGAACATCTATCTTTAACTTGATCTCTCTCTCCTTTCTTTCAGCTGTCTTCTCTTCCTCTCCCCCTACCTCTCTTTGGATTATGTCTCCCCCATTTTTTACTAAATGTCCTGTTTTGATTCTTTGAGTAGTTGGTTTTGAAATTACAGCATAATTTGTTGACTTAGTCAAAATTAAAAGTTAGCTAAAATCTTTACTATCTCCCAGGACAGACACATTTTATAACAATTGTTTGTTTCAACTCATTACATAGCAAGCGTTTTGATTTTATGTATTTTTAATTGGGGGCTGTGCTCAGCAATAAAGTGCTTTTATAGCATCCACAAAGACCTGGATTCTACCCTCAGCTCCAAAAGAAAAATTGGTAAGTAGAGAACTCAAAATCTCCGTCACTGAATCCAGCGAAGTTCTGTTTCTCACCCATATCCCAGTCTGATGCAAGTCTCAGGCCCTAGCTGGGCTTCTGCAGATGGGATCTACAGCCCCTGAAGACAGCCTTGCAGTCCTCATGGTTTGCTTCCCACTTAGGAAGAACTAAGAGGCAGGGTTTGTAAGTTCTGAGAGCTCAGAGGTCCTTACAAACTCAAGGCTCCTGACTTTCTGTGTGATGCCATTTCTTTAAACACGTAGCTGGCTACAGGGCTGTATTATGGCACACACACCCCAAGTGCATTCTCTGACATAATCCTCAGTTCCTTCCTCTGACCATGGCCTTTCTTTCTCAAGAGAATTGGTGAGTCATCATTAGTATGATCTCAACTTAAATGTTTCTTTTCCTCAGAATTACTACCTCATTTTCAATACCCAAAGACGCGATCTCATTGCCTAGTGTCAGTTATGAAAAGCAAGGTGCTTCCCCAAATCTTCAAGGAGCAAAACATCTGGATTCTATTTCCTTTCATTTCTTATACATTGGTAAGATATTCCCGAATCATGAGTCTGTCTTAGAATATCTTGACAAACATAGTCAACCACAAACTGATATTCAAGTACAAGATGTTTCCTTTGGGTTTGGTTTTTGAGGTGGGGTCTTGTAGTACAAGCCTCCAGCTTGCTCTGTAGCTGAAAATAACTCTGAATTCCGATCCTCCATCCTCCACCTCCCAAGCGCTAGGATTATGGGTATGCACCACCATGCCTGGTTTATGAAATGCTGGGGATCGAGCCTAGCATCCTGAACGTGCTAAGCAAGCCCTCTACCCACCGGCCTTCAGTCCCAGCCTCCGAACTCTCGGGTTTTACAAACCCTTCTCTCATGATGGCTCAGGAAACTCACAGTCTACCATGGAATTATGACAAGCAATGTGCTTGTCACTGAATAACAGAAATAACACTTTCCAAGTTTTTTTCTATCAGTTTTCTGGTTGTTCACAGTATAACCACAAAGCCAGTGGCACACACAGTGCATTTTTTAAATGGCTCCATCTCTTTTCAATGAACCAATTTCTATGCTATTCAGAATAAATACAATTATTTTCAATAACAATTCTCAGTCTGTGAAGTGACATAGCATACTTGACACTGGTTGGAGAGTTTGCTCCAAAGGGTAACTCAGGTCTTGGGATTATCCCATCTCATGTTATCCCCACCTCAATGGGTGGCTTCTGTGGAGGCTGTGGGAGAGACAGAGAAAATCAGAGGGTGTTCTGCTTGGGCCTGGAAGTACTGTGCATTGAATTGCCTCCATCTCCTTTCCGAGCATCAACCTAGCATCTCAACCCTGAGTGTTTGCCAGGGACACTGGAAACTGCCTTCCTTTGAGTCTGAAGGGAAGTAAATTGAACCTTCACATTTGTTTAGTATTTGGATGAAGTGCATCCTTTACCTATGGGTTATTGGTATGATTAAGAGTTTTACTGTCCAACATTTTCTACAATATTTGGTGGGAGGAGACACTCAAAAAGAACTCAATATGCACTATCAGGTACCCCTGTCTTCTGATTTTTTTTTTAATAACCACAAGACTTGTTTCATCATCAAATGGTGACTTCCTCCATGGAGATCAGATCTACTTTTTACTCTATTCTAGAAAAAAAGTATCTCCATTAAAGAAAAACTTAGATCAGTGCTTGCTTAGCACACATGAAGTGCCGGGTCCGTCCCCAATACCACATAAATCCAGGTGTAGTGGCCCTGTGATCCCAGGGCTGGTGGCGTGGAGATAAGAAAATCAAGAATTCAAGGACTTCCTTGGATAAATAGTGAGTTTGAGACCAGAGAGAGGGGTGGGGAAGGGGAGATAAAGAGGAGAGAGGGGGGATAATTATGAAAAGAGAGCAAGAGGGAAGAAGGGGACAGTTTAAGATAAATTTGCTTCAAGTCAGTTTTTAGCCACATAAATACCATGGCTTCTTTCTAGCCTGTTTCCCTCAAAGTGAAGTTTTTATATTAATTCTGAGATTAATTAAAGAAGTTGTATATTAACTATAGATGAATATTCAGCACCTGCCAAAAATGATTGTTTATAAATTATTGCATGATCTGTGAAGAATTTCTTTGTCATAATATATTAGACAAAGACTGTGGAGAATAATTAGCTGAGGGGCAAAAGGGATGGCTGTGGGGAGTGTGGACACTGGGTAGTTAGTGCTCATCTCTGCTCATTCAGGCATGAGCAGGAGCCAGTGGGCTGCCTGGCCACAGCCCCACAGCGGACACTCCCTACTGTGTGCTGACTGATCAGAGCCTCAGCAGCGGACACTCCCTACTGTGTGCTGACTGACCACAGCCCAGCAATGGACACTCCCTACTGTGTGCTGACTGACTGACAACAGCCCCAGCAGTGGGCACTCCCTACTGTGTGCCAAATGGCCACAGCCCCAGCAGTGGACACTCCCTACTGTGTGCCGGCTGGCCACAGCCCCAGCAGGGGACACTCCCTACTGTGTGCTGACTGACTGGCCACAGCCCCAGCAGTGGACACTCCTACTGTGTGCTGACTGACTGGCCACAGCCCCAGCAGTGGACACTCCCTACTTTGTGCTGACTGACTGACCACAGTCCCAGCAGTGGACACTCCTACTGTGTGCTGACTGGCCAGAGCCCCAGCAGTGGACACTCCGTACTGTGTACTGACTGACTGGCCAGAGCCCCAGCAGTGGACACTCCCCACTGTGTGCTGGCTGACTTGCTGAGAATCAGGAACTCCAAGCCCAAATATCTTTGGAACACAGTGGGCATGTCCTGGTTATTTTTATTGTTTGTTTTGTCTTTATAAAGACAAAAAGTAATAGAGGATGACTCAAGCCATGTCCTAGGTTGAGGAGTATACACAGTTTGCTTATATTTTCACAAGAGATTAATGACGACAATTAACAGTCTCACTAAGGAGGTTCTAATACTAATATCTAACCCTCTCACCTTACCTAAGGAAACCATATATTTTCTTAGCCAAGTCCAATTAAGGTGAGTTTCATTGCCTAACACAGATAGATAGATAAATGGTAGATAGATAGATAGATAGACAGATGATGAATAGATAGATGATAGTAGATAGATAGATAGACAGATGATAAATAGATAGATAGATGATAGTAGATAGATAGATAGACAGATGATAAATAGATAGGTAGATGATAGTAGATAGATAGATAGATAGATAGATAGATAGATAGATAGATAGATAGATAGACAGATGATAAATAGATAGATAGATGATAGTAGATAGATAGATACAGATGATAAATAGATAGATGATAGATGATAGATAGATAGATAGATAGATAGATAGATAGATAGATAGATAGATAGATAGATGTATGTGTGTGTGTGTGTGCATGTGTGTGTACATGTCAGTACAATCTCCCTGGAGTCCAGAAGTGGGCATCATCCATGGAACTGGAGTTGCAGGCAGCTGGGAGCCGTTCAGCACGGGTGCTGGAGCCAAACCCTGGTCTTCCGCAACCGCTGCTCTCCTAACTGCCGCGCCATCTCTCCAGCCTGCCCTTTCTCTCTTGCTCACAGTCATTCTGACCAGGGTGTGATACCTGATATTTTTGCTCAGGTGCCAATAAACACCTCCCCGTGTCCCTCACTGTCCCCAAGGCTCTGCAGTGTGGTGGGTGGCTGCTATCCAGTGTCAGGACCTTATCTCCCCTGTCCATTTCCATTTGCCCAGAACTTACGGAGAATGAAGATTTCTATTTGGGCAGTGGGCGTTGCCTGCCGCCTTCCGCAAAGGCCCCACTGAATGGCCGCTGCTCCATTTTCTCTTGTGTCTATCAGTGCCCTGTCCAGGACCGCTCCTCTATCTCTGTGTCCACTGTGAGGACAGTCCATTTCAGAGCAGGCCTGCTGTGAGCTGGGCTACTCCTCCCACAGACAAGCCGACAGACGCAGTGCGTTTGCTTGCTGTGTGGGTGATGAGATGACTGCTGTACTTTCCGTCCCGCCCCACATCCTAGCGCCTGGGCCTGAGTGTGTCTCCTAGTTGGTGCTCTGTCCACACACATTGACTGACTTGCTGACAGTGGGGCCTGTGTAGTTCTTGCTAGAGAACTAGAGGATCACACGAATGGACTTTCAAATGTTTGTGCATCTTTATGCACAGTACTTTTGCTCTGTTGTAGGCCTCAGCCTATTTAGATCTATACATAAGACTCTCTGTATGTGTGTGTGCATGTGTGTGTGTGTGTTCATGTCCATATGTTCATGTGGGGGCAACTATATATATGTGTGTTTGTGAAGGTCAGAGGTCAACACCACGTGTCTGCCTCAACCACTATCCACACTACTGTTTTTTTTTATCGAAAATGAATTTTTTTCTCATGTAAATTTTTTTCTCTGATTACATACAATTTTGCCTCTCTACCCTTCCCAGTTCCTCCTCCACTTTCCCTTCCATCCAGACCCACTCCCTTTCTGTCTCTCATTAGAAAACAAACAGGCTTCTAAGGGATAATAATAAAACATAACAAAATAAAATATAAAACAAAAACTATCTCATTGGAGTTGAACAAGACAAACAAACAGAAGGAAAAGAGCTCAAGAGAAGGCACAAGAATCAGAGGCCCACTCATTGTCACACACAAGAATCCCATAAAAACACTAACCTGGAGGCTACAGTATATACACAGAAGACCCGGTGCAGACCCACGCGGGCCCCTGTAGAGGCCGCCTCAGTCTCTGTGAGTTCATAGGAACTTTGATCACGTTGACTTAGAGGGCCTTGTTTTCTTCGTGTCCTCCGTCCCTTCTGACTCTTACACTCTTTCTGCCTCCCCTTACACAAGGTTCCCTGAGCTCGGAGGGGAGAAATTTGATAGAAACTGAGTGTCCCAAGGCCTCTCACTCTGTGCATAATGTCTGCCTGTGGAGGAAGCTTCTCTCTGTGTTTGTTCCCATCTGCTGCAGGAGGAAGCTTCTCTGATGATGGATGACTGAGCAAGGCACTCATCTTTGAGTCTAATGGATCTACATTACTCTTATCCAGCTGAATCTGGAGTTCACTAATTCAGCTATGCTGGCTGGCCAGCAAACCACAGGGACCCTCCTGTCTTTGTCTCCCCAGTGCTGGGACTAGAGGTGCTCACCACTGCACCCAGCTGTTTTTGTTTGTTTGGTTTTTGGTTTTTTTTTCCAGATAGGGTTTCTCAGTAGTTATGGAGACAGTCCTGGAGCTCACTCTGTAGACCAGGCTGGCCTTGAACTCAGAGATCTGCCTACCTCTGCTTTCTGAGCACTAGGATTAAAGGTGTGCACTGCTACGGCCTGGCATTGCACAGTTTTTATTTGGGTGTTGGGGATTGAAATGAGTTCCTTACTCTTCTATGGCAAGCACTTTACCGTCAAAGCCGTGACCCCATGCCCTGCAATGAAAAGTTTAAGTCTTCATCCTATCTCGGTCCCTAACCACTAATTCCATAGAAGGATCCCACCCACCTTTCTCCACACACCCCACAAACCAGTTCAGGACCATGCCAAGCATGACTGGACTTCAGTAAGACAAGGAGGATGGTTGGTCAATCCAATGAATGTGTGAATTCTGGATCCATGAAACCATACTTAAGTGTTTTGGAGCTGGTAGGGACAACAGGGGCTGTCAACTATCCCAAGACACAAAAGATGGCTAACCAATGTATGTCTGACGCAGTGGACTGTGCCCTAAGGGAGGGAGGCTAGCTCCTCTTTGGGTCAAGAGTGAGGTTGTTCTTATTGTGAGTCCCAGTCAGAGCTAAACTCAAGATAGACAGCAGGCCCGTGTCCAGGAAGAGTCCAGACTATGGCTACGAGACAGACTAGAGATGACAGACTGACCTCTCCAATATGAGACCCCTAGATTTGCCAGTCGGTGGAGTACATTCAACTTGGGGACGACTGGAAGATGATCATAGCTGAGTGACTTAAAGAAGGAAAGTCTTTGAAAGCAGCCTCTGGAGAGCTCCTCAAACTTGTACGATGACTTGATGCTTGTCCCACAAGCTTGGTTTACAGTCAGGACTTCAGCTAGAAGGTGCTGAAAAGAGCAACCAGGACATGAGACGGTGTCTGCTTTTCCACAGCTGCGGGTCTTCAAGCTGGCCAAGTCCTGGCCCACCCTGAACACGCTCATCAAGATCATCGGCAACTCCGTGGGGGCGCTGGGCAACCTGACCTTCATCCTGGCCATCATCGTCTTCATCTTCGCCCTGGTCGGAAAGCAGCTTCTCGGCGAGTACTACGGGTGCCGCAAGGACGGCGTCGCTCTGTGGAAGGACGAACAGCTGCGCTGGCACATGTGTGACTTCTTCCATTCCTTCCTCGTCATCTTCCGGATCCTCTGCGGAGAGTGGATTGAGAACATGTGGGTCTGCATGCAAGTCAGCGAGAAATCCATCTGCCTCATCCTGTTCTTGACTGTGATGGTGCTGGGCAACCTGGTGGTGAGTAGAGACCCCACAAAGGCTGAGTTACAGTCTGGGGAGACACCCCCACACCCTGTCAGGAAAGTGTTTGCTGTGTGAGCATGAAGACCTAAGTTCAAGCCCTAGAAACCACATAAAAAAAAAAAAAGGCCAAGTGTGATGCCACACTCTCATAACCCCAGTGTTAGAGAGGCAGAGATGGGCAGATCCCCGGGACTTGCTGACCAGGCAGCCTCACCTAGTTAATGGGTTATTATTTATTTTGCAAGTGGAAGACTATGTCACAAAAACAAGGTGTATTCCTTCTAAGGAATGGCCGCAGGAGTTGTCCTCAGGCACCCATAGGCACACCCTTACACATACAGACACACATACACGCTGGAATGATTGGAGTGCCTTCAAACTCATCAAAGTCACGTAGGACACATACTGGGATGTGTGCTTTCAGGGGACAACCTGGCTTTCCAGGAACAAACCTGTAGACGAGTAGGAAAATCCCCCTCCAGCATTTTCTAGCTGAGTGACTCAGGACCGAAGAGTGACTTTCTTAAGCCCTAATTTGCTTTAAACCAAGAAAGCAATGCTTACTCATGGGTGTACGGGCAGAATTAAATTGCAGGGGGTGAAAGGCGCAGATTTCCTGGTGCTGTGTCTAGGAACTCAGTGGATGGTGGCTTTTCATTGTGGAAGGGAAGTTTTTCCCTGGTCAAAGGAGCATAAAGGGCTCTCCTCTTGGGTCTGAATGGTCACACCGTTGTTGTTTCGATCTGCTCTCAAGTTTGGGGGACGTCCCTCGGGAGAACCAATTAGTCCCAGCCCTCCTTCTCCACCCCATCTCCACGCCCTCTACCTGTGAATGAGTGTCTGTGTGCAGCCTTGGGCTCTGGGAGGGGAGGTGTGGTCTAAGAGTGCCTGTCTTCTGCAAAAGGAACCTTGAACTCTAGAAGTCAATCAATTTGCTTCTGTCTTAAAGACTTGAGAAAGCTCAGCTGAGAGGATAAACACACGTCACACTTGTCTGTTTCCCACCCTGCTCCCTGGGGACGCAAATGCCTTCTGCTAGTTCTTAGTGGCAGACCACCTGAGCGCACCACCCTCTGATTGCTCCTTTGCCATCAGCAGCATGACCCCCTACTGTGGCGAGGTATCCTTGTCCTCATAAGGCAGGGTACCCAAGACATCGCCAAACTCTCCTCATGGTGCCCAGGGCATGCATTCTGCCAAGACATGAGTCTTCCAGGTGAGCAGGGACAACCCAGGGCAGAGGAGGCCTGAGTGATCAAGACTCTGCCAGTGAGGTGCTGGAGAGCCTCTGTGGTGGTCAATATTGATTGTGACTTGGTAGGAATCACCTAGGACACACCTCCGGGTGTGCCTGTGCAGGCATTTCCAGAGAGGTTTGATTGAGGAGGGAAGAGCCACCTGAATGCGGGTGAGGCTACCTCACATCCTAGCGAGCAGCAACTGACTAAATAGGAGTAAGACCACGAACCAGCATCCGTCTCTCTCCTTCTCAGCTTCCAGTGCAAAGTGATGCATGTGCCTTCCCTTCCACGCCTTATTTTAGGTGCTCAACCTTTTCATCGCCTTGCTGCTGAACTCCTTCAGCGCTGACAACCTCACAGCCCCGGAGGATGATGGGGAGGTGAACAACTTACAGGTAGCGTTGGCCAGGATTCAGGCGTTTGGCCATCGGTCCAGTCAGGCCATTTCCAGTTACTTCAGGAGCCACTGCCGGCTCCACTGGCTGAAGGTGGAGCCCCAGCTCGGGGTAAAACCCTCCCTCCCCAGCTCCAAAGCCGAGAACCACATTGCTGCTGATGTCGTCGACAATCCAGTGGGGAAGCCGGCAAAGCCAGCTCTCAGTGGCCCCAAGGAGGACCACAGGGACTTCATCACCGATGCTAATGTGTGGGTCTCAGTCCCCATTGCCGAGGGAGAATCTGATCTTGAGGAGCTCGAGGAAGACATTGAACAGAATTCTCAGAGCTCTTGGAAGGAAGAGAGCCCCAAAGGACCGGTAAGAGTTCCTCAGTGGACAGACAGCCTCAGGAAGTGGGCGGAGGCCTTGGCAGAGAGTGACCCTAGGCAAAGGAGAAATGTTAGTGACTGTTAGTTAGTTTCCCCATCACTGTGACAACATTATCTGATAGAAGCAGCTTAAAGGGGGGAGAGGAACTCATTTTGTCTCCTGGCCTGAAGGTCTGCTCCATCATGGTGAGGATGACATAGTCACATTGGGTCACAGCTAGGGAACAGAGATGAAGGCTGATGTCTCTTCTTTATTCAGCCCAGGACCCCAGTCTGCAGGGATACTGCCCACATTCAAGGTAGGGCTTCCCTCCTCGAAGACACACCTAGAGGTGTGTTTCCATGGTGATTCGAAATCCAGCCAAGTAAACAATGAAGATTAACCCTCCAAGAGGCTCTCCAACATCAGGGTGGCAGAGCGCTGAGCTCCTGGCAAGCCAGGCTTAGGCAACCCAGCCAAACAGAAACTGAAACCATGCCCTGCATTCGAGAGAAGGCACTACTTCACCTCAGCAAGGTGTTTCAGCATCCTTAGGGAGACAAATGGGGGCAGGGGCAGCTGGTGAGCCCAGACCGCTCCAAGGCGCTTACCATTACATGTCTTTCACATATGCTGCCCTGGCTCCAGCAACCTGGGCTCTTCTATGAGCAGCTAACAGTATGCTCCAGAACCAGGTATCATCAGAACATAGGCTCAGTTCATCTCCTCCTCCTGGCCGTTCTGACACCTTTACAGAGTTCTTCCATATAAGAGATGTTGGAAGGAAATGTTCAGAACCAAAGATTTTAAGGCACCCTGATGCCTTCTGATAATGCGTATATCTCAATACTTGGCAGTATTGGCACTTGGGTTCCTAGTGCCTTAAACTGGTACCTCAGTGACTCGGGGCATCCATTGTGTTTGATGAGGGGTACAGGGGTCCCCTGAGCATCCCTAGGGACACACAGCGCTGCTGGCCAGGCCACTAAAGCTATGCCTGGTGTCCACAGCTCTCCATCACCTTCCTCCCCCGCAGTTGTCATCTGTACCCAGCAGCTGCTGCTATCAACCATCATTTTCTAGATTCCTTTGTCTGAGTGACAGCCGAAGCCACAGTGTCACCTCCCAGGAGTAAGGGACATGAACTCTCTGATGGTTGTCTGCCACTCAAGAGCATGTTCAGTTAGTTTGGAGTCCTTGGGGTGAGAGTGCTCAGATGACCTTAGTTCGTGACCAGCTTGACTTCTGGCAAGGTACTGAGAGCTGTGGCTGTTATCTGTGGAACCAAACCTCCTGCAATGTACTGAAAAAGTATTAATATATTTAGTGATCAAAAGAACGAAATGAAGTGAATCTCACCTTCTTGATTTTGCAGAAGGAACAAAAAAGATCAGAAAAATTAGATTTCCTAAGGTCATATGGCTGCCAGGAGTTGCATACACCTCCATGCTTACTTCACACACATGTACACATGCGTGTAAGGTGCTTGTGTGAGGACCTTAGCTCTGGAGGCCTGTCAGCTGCCAAAGCTCTTCAGATTCGGAAATGAGCAATGGAAATTAACTCCGTTACCCAGATGGACCCTCTCTCGCCAGCAGGAACAGCTGCCGGAAGTCCAAAGGCACGAAGGCCATGAAGTGCCTAAGAGCCCAGGCTCTGGGATGTCCTCAGAGGACCTGGCTCCCTACCTAGGTGACAGATGGAAGGGTGACACCACCCCTCAGGTCCCTGCAGAGGTAGGTATGTGCGCTCCCTCCAGAGGCTCAACAGGGTGGATGCTCTTGGAGAATGGGGGCAGGGCCAAAGCTGCGCCCCAACCCCAGGACCTCCGCCCTAAGCCTCCGCCAGCCTCTAGTTAATCACCCCGCGCGCCACGTGCGATATTGTGCTGCTGAACCTCACCCCCAGCTAGTTGTAAGGATGGGATGAGAGAGTGTGGCTCCCCCCAGGCTGCGGGACCCAGGGCCAGCTCCTGCCCCCTAAACCTCTGTGTCTTCATTCTATAGAACTGCATGGCAGTGCCTATTTGGTAAGGTTATTTAGAAGCTTAAATGAGATACTGCTCATCAAACGTTCAGTTCTTGTCTGAAATGGAATAAGTGCCCAGAAAATGACAGCCAAGAGAAAAAAAGGAACAAAAGGCAGTGAACAAAGAGAGTCAAGTAATCTTTCAGAGACAACAGCCAGAGTCGGAGGTGTTTCCTGGGCGAGAGAGTCTTCCTGGGGGGTGCTCCCCCTTTCCTTTGTCCACATCATTCTCTCTAGCCTAAAACAGCCTGGGGTGGAGGGAGGCTGTCTCCAGGTGCGTGGTGAGCTGACAGAAACCAAGCGGGGAGGACACTCAGCCGTGGGATGCTGGAGGAGGTAAAAATAAACCATGGAGTCACCTCAAATCCTGGGGGAGAGTCTTGTGGAGAGAGCTACCTGTGAAGAGGCCGTGTCTCCGGGCAAGGAAGATGGTTTAGCTGGTACCGCACTTGGTGGGCATGCAGAGAACCTGACTCTGTATCCCCAGCCCAGTAAAGAGCTGGGCACGCTAGTCCACTCCTATAATCTCAGTGTTGTGGAGGGGGAGGGGCAGACAGGAGGCTCCTTGGTGCTTGGTGGCCCTCCAGCCTAGCCCAGTCAGCGAACTCCATGTTCAGTGGGAGATCCTGCCTAGGAAGAAGGAGGGAGCGGCTGAGGAAGACGGCTGACTTTAGCTCCGGGCTTTCCCCCAAGCACGCGTGTCAGTGTCCATGCACCTCCACACGCGGTCACACAAGCACCTGATCTTTAGTGTTTTCACTGCCACTGTAAGGAACTCAAGACCTTAACTTCACACCTCGCCCCCAAGTGCAGCTGTGTGACAGCCACTGGACCGGGCCAAGATAAGGCGAAGACAATTCACACACACACACACACACACACACACACACACACACACACACACGCACACTCATCAAGCCCTTCGGCGTGAGGAATGTCAGCGGCTGGCTTTGAGCCCAGGCAAGGCTGACCACAGCAGACTAAGATAGAAGAGCATGGGCTGCCGTGGGGTTTGGGGGCCCTGGACACAAGCCGTTTAGTCCCTAGTGGCTGAGGGGTGTCACATTCTGCATGTGGGTATCATGTCCCTTCTAAATTGTTCTACACACCACCTGGCTAGTTTTCCCTACTCTGTGCCCTCGCACATAACTTCTGGGTGTAGGTTTTAATTCTGTTTTTGTTTTCTTGGCCATAACCCTGGCCAGGCAGGGAGGGGCCTGTCAGTGACAGATGGGGACCCCACCCTACCATTTGCGCTCCATTAGCCAAGTGATCAGGTTCACTAACACGAGAGCTGCTCTGGTTCCTAATTGAATTCGTCTGGAGACATTACAGGCCAGTGCCGCTGGGACGACAGCAGGGCCCCACAACACAGCTCCCCGATTAAATATTCAAGTGCACTGAAAGCTGAGCATCTTTATGGGTGTAATTACAGTGTCTCGGGCCATTGCCAGCTCTCCATCAGGGCCCAGCTAAGCCACAGGGCTCCGCGGGGAGCATCCATGTCCCGGCCTTAGCTGCTGAGTTCCAAGCCAAGGCAGTTGACAGCAGAGCCTGGGCTGAGGGGGCTAACCTCGCCAGGGACAGATGTCTCAGGTTCTTCCGAGAGCCACCTTCACTTCCCCGAGCCTCTGCCCTGCAGGGAGTGGATGATGCGAGCTCTTCTGAGGGCAGCACAGTGGACTGCCCAGATCCAGAGGAAATCCTGAGGAAGATCCCCGAGCTGGCAGACGAACTGGACCAGCCAGACGACTGCTTCACAGAAGGTATACGGAGCACGGACCTCTTCCTCATGCTCGTGTTGATCAGGTGTAGAGTCCCGCCCCACCTCTCACCTAAGCACCTGTGTCAGCAGAACCATGGCCCGGCATCCAGGGGAACCAAACAAACGGGCTCGATCCAGGCATGAGACACCTGTGCCAGACACAAGTACTGTTAATGCCGCAAAGACAGACTCAGTGTACCGTCCGCCCTCCTTCCCCTCGGGAACACCTTGTGAGATTATACCCAGCCCTCTTGAGTTTGAACAGGAAAAGTTTCCTGCCGCAATGGTATCACTCTGAACTGGTTGGAGATGTGACGGGCCACGGGGGGCCATGGGGTGTCTGCTCCATTTATCTTTGGTGTCATTCTGAAAAGTGAGGCGTGGGCTGATTCACTTCCCCCCTTGGCATTTACAAAAGAGAGGCACATTACAGTCTCCATGACGGATGAATACCCAAATACTTCCTACCGCAAAGGTAGTTGTGGCCTCGGTAACTTTAAATAAGTAGGACTTATGGGGAACAACGTTTTGTTGAGTTCCTGCTTCCATTTGAACTCGGTTAAGCTGGATCCAGACATGTGGCTCTCCAGTCCCAGCATGGGTAAGGCTGTAGCCTCCCAGGTACCATCAGATTCAGGACTCACTGTTTGTCAGTCTTCGAAGGGACGTGTGGGCACAAGGATGGGGACCACGAGGTTCATTTATAATAAGGAAGGAGCCTGGGGAAGGCATCTGAATGGCAAGGACAGGATGAGAGGAGCAGCTAATGGGCTAGACTGAAAGGGGAGCTGGGAGGGACCACTTCTCTCAAATGCCAGAAAAGGAGTCTTCCCCGATGGTGCATAAGGGGCTTTCCCAGCAGGCCAGAACACGGGTCGTCCCGTTGGACTATCCCTCATGATCCAGACCAGTTCCCCTCCCATACTATGATCAAACACCATGACTAAAAGCAACTGAGGGAAGGACAGGATTTATTTGGCTTCTAAGTCACTGTCACCATTGAGAGAAGTCAGAGCAGGGAACTCAGGCAAGAACAGGAAGCATGCTGTATGTGCTTGCTCACAGGTCTAGCTAGCTTTCCTACAGAGTCTGGGGCCATCTGCCTAGGGAACGGTGCTGCCCACAGTGGGCCGAGCCCTCCAACATCAATTAGCAGTCATGACAATACCCCCGCAGACATACCCATAGGGCGACTTATGTGCCAAATTGGCAGTTCAAGCTAACTAGGACCCTGTCCACCACCTCTCCCTCCAGGCTGCACTCGCCGCTGCCCCTGCTGCAAAGTGAATACCAGTAAGTTTCCGTGGGCCACGGCCTGGCAGGTGCGGAAGACCTGCTACCGCATCGTGGAGCACAGCTGGTTTGAGAGTTTCATCATCTTCATGATCCTGCTCAGCAGTGGAGCGCTGGTAAGGGAAACCGGGGTCCCGGGCTCAATGGCCTCCAGCAGGGCACTGGTAAGGGAAACTGGGCTCCCAGGTTCAGTGGCCTCCAGCTGGGCTGGGCTTCCATCTAAAGGCCTTGCGGTTGCCTCAGTAGGACTGCCCCCAAGACTTGAGCTGAAAATCCCCAGGCAGGAAAGCTTTCGCCCAGTACACCACATGGGAGGTATTCAGCACGCCCCTTCCATGGCATTCTAAACCTAGATACAAGCTTTTCCAGCAATGACTGCGTGCCTCCCACTTTATAGATGGAAAACTAAGATTCAAATGGTTGGAGGACTCTCCCGTTGTCACCAGCTAGGCAGCAGCAAAACCTAACTTTATCCGTAAAGGATCCCCAAACCCTTAGCTTTCTACCCCCTGGTCTTCCAAACACTGGCTTATTTGGAAGACCGAGTTCATCTTCTCCTTCTTAACAAACCACGTGCCCGCTGATTCTTCGGGTCTCGTGGCCTTTTCAGGCATCGTTTTCTCTAGTCTAGTCATCTGGAGAGTGTGTGGAAACGCGGGTCCAGTTCGGAGGCGAGATGGCAGAACCTGACGACTTGCATTTCTGACGAGCTGCGGACATTGGCAGCTGAGAGCCATTGAACAGCAGGGTCTTAGGGAACAGAAACTTGTGGAGTTCTGCAATACTCCAGAGGCTGCTGGCCGATTGCTGGACCCTGAAGAACAGGGACAGGTTCTCTCCCTATGGACTTGAGCTCATTGCGGTGTTGAGTGTCCATCCTAATTAAGCCAAGTGGACATAGGCATTGGAAGGGACTTACTGTCCCCATTTAGCCAATACTTTCACACATGAAAATGCTGGTGTCAGAGACTCAGCTGGGGTCCAAGCTTATCTGCCTTCCTGAGCACTCACAGCTCCTGTCTCCCCATGGGCCTTCCCCAAAAGGTGCCCTTCTTTGTTCCCTGTGCCCTGCTGCTGCTCCCTTCTCTCTCCTCCTCTCTCTACCATCTAGAGCCAACCTCCCCATTCCCAGGGGGGCACTCAAATCCTGAAGCAGCTGTTCTGCCCCAGCCCCACCCCCAGAAGCTTCCCTTTGCTTCCTGTCTCCTTTCCTATGGGACCAAACAGACACCAAATTTAGTCGTCTTTATGCTTTTGCTTTGAGTGCTTAAAAAAAAAAGTAGCATGGATTTTCATCTGACAAAGTGAAGTGAGAAAAAGGAACTTGGAAATTATAGAAAAAGATAAAGGGAAAAAATCCACCATTTTCCTGTCACTCAAAGAGAAACTCACTTTGAAAACACTTTGGTGTGGCTCTTCCCAGCTTTCTTATACACAGAATATATAAATATTATAAAATAAATGTATGTATGTGTTCTATGGTTTCTCAAGAAATTTCCTCGGGAAGTATGCTCATACAAACTCATTTAATAGCCACAACATACTTCATTATAGGATTGTGCCCCTCATTTATTCAGTCGGTGCCTATATTCCCACCTCACATGGACCACACATCTTCCTTGTTGGAAATTTTAAATGAAAATCAGAAATATTGAATGACTGTCAGAAATACTGAGTGGTTTCAGAGCTGTGAAATAATCACTGGAGACGTTGAATGGCTATCAGAGTTACTGAATGATGGTTGGAGATTTTGAATGACTTTTACAGATGTTGAATGATAAACAGAGCTTTTGATGGTTGGAGATTTTGAATGACTATTACAGATGCTGAATGATGATCAGAGGTATTTAATAATTGCCAAGAATATTGAACACTAGACAGAGCTATTGAGTAATGGTTGGAGACACGGATTGTTGGAGATTTTTGAATGCCTGCCTGGCTTAGGTTTGGTCTGAGATCCAGAGGTTGGAACCATGTCTCCTGATCCAGCAGTTTATTGGGGCATACTTGTGGATGAAACAGGAGGACAGCAGGGTGGCAGGGAAAGCAGCTGAGAGATGATGTCCAGCCTCAGCTGATCGCACAGGAGCCCTGACCACCCAGAGCCCCAGAGAGTTGCCCCACACGGAGGCAAACTGAGCACCAATGACAATGACTAGTGCTGTCCCGGAGGTGGGGATCTAACCTAGGAAGCACGTCTCAAAGTGGACTCAGTTTGATCCAAGCCATTAAACTGCTACCAGCATCTGGATGTTGATGCCTCAGGCAGAGAGTCATGTGGACACTGACAGCACCCAGCGTCTTTAGCGCGTCCTTAAAGCTAGGTTGACTCGCTACTCGACAGCCATTTGGCTCCCAAATATGGGCTCTTTTTTAACTCCTGTCAGTCATTCCTGTGAGCGAATCCCCAGCAGACACACCAACACTGGGGTCCTTCTTTATCTCTGCTGAAAGGAAAAGTTGGCGCCTCTTTTTAATCTGAATTTCCTTGATTACCTGTGAGATGGAGCGCTCATTTTCAGAAGTTCTTGGTGATTCTTTCCTTTCTTGTGGACTGCCTGTGGTCATCCTTCTGCGCTTTTATTTTTAAAAATAAGCCACTGCGAATATCCTTTGGTTTGCTTCCAAAACCCAACCCAGGGTTTCTTTTCTCACTTCTACCCAACAGCCCTGCGGGGTATCAGGACTGCGTGTCCCCTTGTGCTGCGAGGTGTTAGTTCCCACAGTGCATCCTCTGTGGTCCACTTAATCCTCAGAGCAAAGAAAGGAAACTTGACCACGAGGACTACTACGGCTATTCCCTGGAGGCTGTGGGTAGGGCTGGCTGGTCCTTGCAGTGCGTCAGGACCCCAGTGCTATGGGCCATTCTTTTCTCTCCCCTGCAGGCCTTTGAGGATAACTACCTGGAACAAAAGCCCCGAGTAAAGTCTGTGCTGGAGTACACCGACAGAGTGTTCACCTTCATCTTTGTGTTTGAGATGCTGCTCAAGTGGGTAGCTTATGGCTTCAAAAAATATTTCACCAATGCCTGGTGCTGGCTGGACTTCCTCATTGTGAATGTGAGTGGCTGCACTCTGTGGGGTGGAGTGGGCTCTCACCATGGATGGTTCTGTGGCTAGTACAGATGTGGCCCTATGTACACCGTGGGATGGAGTGGAGATCTCGCCATGGACAGGTTGCTGCAGCTAGTACAGATGTGGCTCTGTGTATACCATGGGATGGAGTGGGAATCTCGCCATGGATGGGCGCTGTGGCTAGTATGGATGTGGCTCTGACAATTGTCTCTCGGGGGCTGCTTTGAGCGCTGAGTTAGAAGTCAGGATAACTTTGCATGTCAGTGAATGGTGAGCCCCAGCCGGGAAGCTCGCAGTTTGTACACAGTTGTGACCTCTGGTGAAGCTGCAGGCCTGCAGATTCTGTCAGGTAAACTACTGCAGCCTTCTGCCTCCATATCCAGGGCTCTGGACCTCAGGGCGCTGTGGTCTACAAACAGAGCCTGCCTGTTAACTTCATGGTCTCTAGTCCTGGCTGTGCTGCCGATACCATGGAACACCCTGGGCAAGCAGGACGCTGGAAGGGTCTGGTCTTCTGGTCTGAGGCGAGCTCCAGGCAGTAATTTGTAGATGTTTCCAGTCATTTCCCAGGTGCAGCTGTGGCTATGAACCTCTGTGCTGAGAGCACCGGCTCCTCTCTCTGACACCAAAAGCAGCGGCAGGTCCCACTGGAGCTTGTACATGGGGACTCTGCTAAGCTCACTGCTAACCCCGATCAGCCATGTGCCCCCCACACATTCCACCATCACTCCCACGTCTTAACTTCTCCACTGCTCTGCCCCCTTCAAAAACATCTCCTTGGCTTTTCAAGATGGCAGCCTGTGTTACTTGCTCGCTGATGTCTAGATGCTGGTTTTTGTGAGCAGGCTGAGCCTGGGGTTGTTTGTCTCTGTCTCCCTCCACCAGTAGCCACCTGCACCAGGGTCATGCACACCGAGATGTCAGGAAACACGTCTGTGTCTGGTATGTGCCTCCTGAAGCTAGCTGGGGTCCAGTGCAGAATATTCTGTCTAGCCTAAGTTGGCAATATCTCCACAACGGGCCTGCATGAACTCCCTGCTTTCCTGATAGCCAGTGTGCTGGTGGTATCAGGTCACTGTGCCATAGGGACTCTCTGAGAAGCTTGGAATCTGAGTCCCAAGTGACAGTTCTCTGCATATGAAGTAATTATTCACAAATAAGAAGAAAATACTTTCTTCTGTCTCGCACTCTGCCAAGAGCTCTTGCTTGTGTAGACTTCATTGCTTTCCAGCCCTGATCTCCTTAAGAAGTCTCTTCTTAAGCTGGGTGTGGTGGTGCACACCTTCAGTCCCAGCACTCGGGAGGCAGAGGTGGGTGGATCTATGTGGGTTCTAGGCCAGCCTGGTCTACAGAATGAGTTCCAGGACAGCCAAGGCTACACAGAGAACCCTGTCCCGAAAAGAAGAAAAGGGAAAAGGAGGAGGAGACTCTTCTTTATTGTGACTGTCTGTCCTTCCTTCTATGCATATGTCTTCCTATTTATTCCACTATTTACTTCTTCTTCCTTCCTTCCTTCCTTCCTCCCAAGAGTCCATCTGTCTGTCCTTTTCCTTCTAGCTATCCCTTTCCACTCATCTGCCCCTCTTCCCTTCATCCTTGCCTTCCTCTGCCCACTCACCAATTGGTGTTTAACCCTTGTATCTCTCTTCTGATTCATCCTTCTAAACAAATAGCCAGTCACTTACCCTTCTGTCCAACCACTCATTCACCATCTCTTCAGGCACGTGTCCTTTTATCCATGTGGTCTACCATCTTCTCAGACTTCCTTTTCCAACCTCTGATTGTCAGTTTTAAATGCCCACCCCACCGAGGATCACCTGGGAAGAGAGTCTCCACTGAGGAATTACCTACAGCTAGCTGGCCTGTACGCATGTCTGTGAGAGATGGCCTTGATTGCTGGCTGGAGTTGGAAGTCCCACCCTGAATGTCTGCTGCACCCATTTGTGGGCTGGCCCCTGCGCTGTGCAACGGGGAAGGCAGATGGGTAGAAGCAGCAAGAAGACAAGCAGCGAGCCCTTCATTGTTCTCTGCTCTGCTTGTGGCTGGGATGTGGTTGGCTGCTTGAGTGCTGCCTTGAGTTCCTTAATGATGGGCTGTAGCTTGGACCATAAGCCAAGCAAACCCTTCTTGGCCTTGGCTGCTTTTTGCTGGGATGCTTTGTCTCCGACAGGAAAGCAGAGCACAATCTATCCACTACCGCCGCCCCGCCATGCCCCCCCTACCGTCCACTCGTCTCCTTCACTTCCAGCCACCCACCTAACCAAACTTCAGTCATTCACTAATTTCTCCCACCCATCTATCCGACCCGGCTCTCCATCTGTCATGTATCTGTCCATCATTTCCCTTAGCCATTCATTCCTTCATATATCCATCCCTTCATCCATACTTTTTTCTTTCTTTGATTTCTTTCTCTGACCCTTGCACACAACCATCTATCCTACCAATCTTTGTGGCCTTTGATCCTTTCGTCCTCCCATCTTTTCATCCATCCCGACACTAGTCTTTCTTTTCTTGCATCTATCAAATATTTATTTGCGAAATCTTTTAAATGCAAATTTGCTACCTGGAATGCTCTGGGAAACATGAAAAAGCTAGAAGTAGACAGTTGGCCAGGCACAGTGTCATATGCCTAGGATCCCAGCCCTGGAGAGGCTGGCAGAGGAATACTGGGAGTCTGAGGCCAGCCTGGGCTACATAGTAAGACCTGACCCAAAAAAGGAAAGGGGGTAGAACAGATGGGAAGGGGAGGAAGAAGGAGTGATATGGAGGATAAAGAAATGAAGGGAAGGAGGGTACGGAGATAGGGAGGGAAGTGGAAGATGGATAGGAAAAGAGGGGAGGAGGAGGAAGTGAGGAGGGGAGGGGAAAGGAAGAGTAAAGAAAGTAAGGAAGGGGTGGGAGGAGAGATCTCCTCTAGGAGTTTACGCTTTAATCTTCCTAGACAGGACATACTCAGAGAAGTAAATGTATTCAAAGGGCGAGGTGGGGTGGACACTGCTGAGGACAGTCACCACTGAGGTGACACAGAAGCATGAGCCTTCTTCCCCTCGGTGAGCCGAGTGTCTCGGAAAGCTTCCTGTAAGAACACAGAAGCGAGAGCAGAGAGGTGCCGGAGGAAGGCCAATCCTAGTTGAAAGTACGACCTCGGTCACAGGCACAGACACGGAGAACCATTCGATCTGAACAGGATGTGGGTGGGATGGGTCACATGGCCCAGACTGAGGTCCCAGAGAAGAGTGGAAGCGGGGGGTGGGGGGGAACCAGGGTCATGGCCGGAATTATGGTAGAGTGTGGAGGAGACAGACGCAGTATCAGCACTGACGGTGAGCTGCGGAGCTGGTGGCCTGAGCGACACAAGAGGTGGTCTTTGCCATGGTTGTCTGCTCCATCTGTAAAGTTTGAATAAGAAACAGCTTTTCCTGAAGGATGTGCAAAAGATTGACATAAAACTGGCCTCGAACCATGCTGTCCTCAGCCAGGCAGACAGCTGGGTGCCTGATGGTATCTGGAGCCTTGTGTTAATGCAAGAAGGAAGTCCTTTCTGTCCTGTTTGTTGTGGTAGCTGTTGGCCTGGTAGAATGGGTGTTGTTTCAGACACAGGGACCTACCTGTCAACTCCTTGCTTTCTAGAGTCCTGGTACAGGCACCAGAGTAAGTCATCTAAGCCCTAATTCGGCACCATCCAGGATGTTGTGGGTCTGGGTCACAGCCCCATAAAGCTAAGCTTGTCTCCAGAATGTTTCCCCCTAGTATCTTGAAAGTTCCTGCAAAAAGTAGCTGTTTTTCATGACAGCCTGTGTCCTCTGATGTCCTTGGGATACCACCTAAGGAGAACTGGCAGACCAGGGACTCACTGCTCAGCTAGACTCCAGATGTCTCTTGAAGCTAGATCTCAGACAACTGCCCAGCTACGAGAACTAGCTGACTTGGGGTCGGACTCCCTCCTTTCCATTTGAATCTTGCATTTTACAAAGGGCAAAAGTGTCTTAACCCAGCGGGCCACAAAGCCAGGGATCGAGAGGGACCTAAACATATACAAGCAAGCAGGATTCTTCCCAACCCAATTTCCTAAGCAAACACAATCAAGACTAATTTTAGATCCCTCAAAATAAGCATATTAGCTACCTTTCTGTTGCTGTGAAGAAAGGGTTTGTTTTGGCTTATGGTTCCAGAGGGATAGAATCCGTCACTGCAGGGAAACGTGACAACGGGCAGAGAAAGCAGGGCAGCAGGAACTGGATGGTCACACTCTCACCCTCACACAAAAAGCAGAGAGAGAGAGAGAGAGAAGGAGGGAGGGGAGAAGAAGTAGGACAAGGTGATGAGCCTTCAAAGCCCCCAGTGACCCCAGCAATATATTTCCTCCAAAAAGGCTCCTCCTCCTAAAGGGTCCATCACCTGCCCAAACAGCGCCACCAGCTAGAGACCGAGTGTTCAAACACATGAACCTGTGGGGGACACTTCTCATTTAAACCACCACAATGGGCTTTAAACATAGGTCCAATGAAGGGGCATCAGCTTCTCAAATCTCTGAAAGTCAATCAAAATATCAAGGTTCTTGGGGCCCAGCTAGCACCATTGGAGGAAAAAAGAAGTTTGACCACATGTTTCTGGGGATAGCAATGAGTGAGAATACATTTCCTTGCTGTAGTGGTTTGAAAGAAAATGGTCCCCATAGGGAGTGGCACTAGTAGGAGGTGTGGCTTTGTTGGAGTAGGTGTGGCCTTGTTGGAGGAAGTGAGCCACTGTGGGGGTGGGCTTTGCGGTCTCCTATGCTCACTCTATGCCCAGTGACACAGCTCACTTCGTCTTGCCTGTGGATCAAGATGTAGGACTCTCAGCTCCTTCTTTATCACCATGTCCATCTGCACGCTGCCATATTTCCCACCATGATGATAATGGACTGAGCCTCTGAAGCTGTAAGCCAGCCCCAGTTAAATGTTTTCCTTTATAAGAGGTGCTGTGGTCATGGTGTCTCTTCACAGCAATAGAAACCCTAAGACACTTACCCAGAAGTCCACGGAGTAATGAATAGGTTTGAGTCCCTCACGGAAGATGGGGAGGAGAGAACATAAGACCCAGAGGAAGGGATAGAATGTTGTGAAATGCCATCTTTGGGGCGTGCCATGGACATTGCACTCTTGAACCCAGGACAGCTGTCACCTGCACAAGACTGGGCCCATCAACATTCTCTCATGATTGAGGAGGAGCTCACGAGGCCCCACCCATCCCCAAGGATCTATAGATAACTCATGATTGCTAGAGGAAGGAGAGACATTTTCTTAGTGGTGTAGCCACTAGTTAGATGCTCTTGCTCCTGTAGGCAACCCAATGAAATTCAGTGAGACAGTCAGACACACACACACATACAAACACAGACACAGACACACACACACACACACACATACACACACCCAGCATGAAAGTAAAAAGGTACCTAATTGGAAGAGAAGGGGTTCAGGGGAGGATGGGGGAGACAGTAGAAAATCACGGGAGGTGAATGTGACCAAACCATATAAACCATATTATTATATATACTTATGAAAACATAACGAAACCATTGTGTATAATTAGTATATACTAGTAAACCTTTTAATTCAGTAAAAGCAAAGGACTTTCTAGAACTTCGCCCAGGCTAGACAGACAGAGCAGGGCCTGGGAGGCAGGGAACAGAGGTGCTTTCTCTTTCCAGCGGCTGACATTCTAGACCCCCAGGATAATGCTATGCTCTCTGCCTGCACCAGATCTCCCTGACAAGCCTCATAGCCAAGATCCTTGAATATTCGGATGTGGCGTCCATCAAAGCCCTTCGGACTCTCCGCGCTCTCCGGCCACTGCGGGCTCTGTCTAGATTCGAAGGCATGAGGGTAAGACCCATTTCAGAACTTTTTACCCACAGCGTTTGGCAAACCTTCCCCTGCTTCCACCATCCCTGTGCCCTCCATACCACTGATCCAAAGTGGCAGTCCACACTTCCAGGTATCAAATCTGTGTTGTCACCTCCTGATCAGATCTCGGTGACACTGTGCAGGCTGACTCTTGTCTCCCTCGAGTCAGACTGTAAGACCCTCTTTTCTCATCACCCACAAGTGCCACCAGCTCCAGGCCTCAGACCTCACTCCCTGGGAGACATGGTCCTGGCTATTCCCTGCCTTCTGGTCTTATCCCTGTGCACACACAAAGCACCCGCTGTCCCATTTCCTGTGACAAGTGAATCTCTTCCCTGACACTCTGAATAAATGCAGAGATAACCTCGGCCCGGCACCGCAGCCGGCATCTCTCTGGATAGTCCTTACATCCTATGGCTTGTCTCTGCCACCTGCCCCGTTACTTCTTCATTACTGTCAGCCTCCTCCCTGTCCCACCTCCATTACTGACTCAAAGCAGTCTCCATAGCTTCACAAATAGCAGTGGAGTTTTCAAATCAGCTTGTGGGCTGGAGAGAGAGCTCAGTTTCTCCAGCACTCGCCTCACAAGCATGAGGATCTGAATTCAAACCCAGAACCCATGTGAAAGGTATAATTTTAAAAGACAGGCATGGAGATACACATTTATAATCTCAGCTGGCGAGTCAAAGTCAAGTGGCTCTGGGGCTCACTGGCAGCCAGCCTACCCTACTAGTTGAGTTCAAGGCCAATGAGAAACTGCCTCAGAGGAGGTGGGTGAAATGATGCCACCGAAGGCTGTCTTCAGCCTCTGTGTGCAGGTGTATGCGTGACAGAGAAGTAAAGGCATTTGGGGGATTTCAGGTCCTTTTCTGTTTCCCACCAGGTAGTGGTGGACGCGCTGGTGGGCGCCATCCCCTCCATCATGAACGTCCTCCTCGTCTGCCTCATTTTCTGGCTCATCTTCAGCATCATGGGCGTGAACCTCTTTGCAGGGAAATTTTCAAGGTGCATCGACACCAGCAATAATCCGTTTTCTGTTGTGAATTCGACCGTTGTGACAAACAGGTCTGACTGTTACAATCAAAACTACACCGGCCACTACTTCTGGGTCAACGTGAAAGTCAACTTTGACAATGTTGCTATGGGTTACCTGGCTCTTCTTCAGGTGGTGAGTCAACGCCGAATCCATCATTTCCATTCCTTTGGCTGCTTAGTAAAGGGAGCTTCCAGGTTCTTCGCAGCGATGCTACATAGAGACATCACAGGAGGCAGCACTAAGTGTAAGCTGGAGTCATTCTCTATTTCCAGGGACACGGATAGACGAGAGGCCCTCACTGATGGCCCTCACAGGGCTAATGCTACCTAAGTCTGCCTGAGATAGTAGGCTAAAAGGTGAGCCATCCAAGCGACAGGATGCACAGAACAGGCATGTGCACACGGTTCCATCTTTCACTTCCCATTATCTCCTGTATGATAACGAATTATACCTAATTAAGTTTGTTGCAATGGTGGATAATATTGGTGATAACAGTGAAACACGTTCATGCTATTCATTTGTACCTCATTTGTCTACATTCACATTTTTGTTTCATACTGTGTTTGTTGAAGTGTGGTTATAGCTACTGATACATCTTTGACATCTATTTGCCTATGAGTTCCTCAATTCCCCCCTCTGCTCATGCATTCAGGGAACAAATAGCCTCTGTAGCTGTGGTCTGTCAGGCACTGTGCTTAACCCCTGGAAGTCACAGTCAGAACTGGGTGCAGGACCTGGGGCTTCATGAAAAAAATGGACAAATGTGTTATTCAAACAGCCCATTAAATGCTGTAACAGGCTGGAAAGAGCAAAGATTCTTTCACACCTGAGATATGCTACAAAGCACACCCATTTTTAAGACCTCAAGGACACCAAGACTGGCCTAGGGATATGGCTCAGTGAGTAAGAACACTTGCTATGCAAGCAAGAAGACCTGAGTTCAGATCCTCATTACCCGTGAAAACTTTTGGGCATAACCACACTCACCTATAACCACAAAGTTGAGGAAGTGAACCAGAAGCATCTCTGGAGCCTGTTGGCCACAGTCCTGGTGAAGACAGACACGAGCTCCAGGCTCAGTGAGAGATCATGCCTTAAGGGAATAAGACAGCAATAGAGGAGGACATTAGACACCTACTCTGTCTTCTGCACACACATGCATTAAACACACACACACACAAATGCACACAAACACATGTGTGCACATGCACCCACACACACACATAGACACACACACAAATGCATACAAACGCATGTGTGCACATGCACCCCCCCCCACACACACACACACGCACAAGAATGTTAAAAGTGGAACAGGAAATGTGGTCTTATTCCCATTTCCAATGTGTATTTAGTCTTTATTTTTATTGAAATAGATCATTTGTTTATTTGTTTACTTTACATCCCAACCAGTTTCCCCTCCTTCCTCTCCTCCCAGTCCCCTCCCTTACTTCCCCTCTGTGCCCCTCCCCCAAACCACTCCTCCTTTTTTTCTGTTCAGAAAAGGGGAGCTGGAGAGATGACTCGGAGGTTAAAGATGCTGGCTGCTCTTCCAGAGGTCATGAATTCAGTTCCTAGCAACCACATGGTAGGCCTTCCATGGACATCAGCAAAACATGGCATAACAACTTGCAGTAAGACTAAGTATCTCCTGGTATTAAGACTTGGCAAGGTGACCCAGTATGAGGAATAGGGTCCCCAAGCCAGCAAAAGAGTCAGAGATAACTCCTTCTCCCACTGTTAGGAACCCCACAAAAGGACCAAGCTACACAACTATCACATATATGCAGAGGGCCTAGGTCATTTCCAGACAGGGGTCCTGGTTGTCTGTTCAGTCTCTGTGAGCTCCTATGAGCCAGGTTAGTTGATTCTGTGGGTTTTCTTGTGATGGCCCTGACCCCTCTGGCTCTCCCTCTCTTCAGCAGAATCCCGGAGCTGGGCCTAATATTTGGCTGTGGATCTCTGCATCTGTTTCCATCAATTACTAGATGAAGCCTCTCTGATGACAGTTGGGCTAGGCACCCATCTATGAGTATAGCAGAGTATCGTTAGGCATCATTACATTGACATTTTTTTCTCCAGTCATGCTTGGTTCTACCCTAGGTCTCTGGGCCATCCAGCCTCTGTGTCCTGTGCTCCAGGCAATGCTGGGGTGGGCTCACACTTGTGGTGTGGGTCTCAGGCTGGACCAGTCATTGGTCGGCCACTCCTGCCATCTCTGCACTGCACTTACCCCAGCACATCCTACAGGCAGGACAGACTGTAGGTCAAAGGTTATATAGTTGGGTTGGTGTCCCAGTCTCTCCACCGGAAGTCTTGCCTGGTCACAAGAGATAGCCAGTTCAGGCTATATATTCCCTATTGCTTGGAGTCTTAGCTAGGGTCATCCTTGTAGATTCCTGAGAGTTTCCCTTGCACAAGCCTTCTACCTGATCATGGAATGACCCCTTTTCCAGTCATCTCTTTCAGTACTCTCCCTCTCCATCCCTCCCCTACCTGACCCCTCATGTTTCCATCCCCACCCACCCCTAGTCCACCCATGAAATTTCTATTTCACCTTTCCAGGGAGATCCAAGTGTCCCCTCTTGAGCCCTCCTTGTTACTTAGCCTCCCTGGATCTGTGGATTGTACTTTGGTCCTCCTTCACTTTATTGCTAATGTCCACTTATAAGTGAGTACATACCATGTTTGCCTTTCTGGGTCTGGGTTACCTCACTCTATAGTGAGTCTTTCTCTGTCCCACCAATCAGCACCCAAATCATGACACAGAGACTTTATTATCAGTTATGAAAGCTTGGCCTTAGCTATGGATCGTTCCTAACTAGTTCTTACAAGTTAACCCATTTCTATTAATTTACATGCTGCCGCATGACTTGTGACTATTACCTCTCTTCCTATATATCTTGCTTGGTCTGCGTCTCCTGGCATCTCTCCCACGTGCCTCGATTTCTCTTTCTACTCCCTCTCTCTTCCCAGAAATCCTGCCTATACCTCCTGCCTAGCTATTGGCCATTCAGCTCTTTACTAAAGCAATCGTAGCAATATATCTTCACACAGTGTACAAATATCCCACAACATCACTCAGGATGATGTTTTCTAGTTCCACCCATTTACCTGAAAATTTCATGATGTCATTGTTTTTAACAGCTGAGTAGTACTTCATTATGTAAATATACAACATTTTCTTTATCCATTTTTCAGTTGAGGGGCATCTAGGTTGTTTCCAGGTTAGAAACTCAAAGCAATTACACTAAAATCATAAACAAGGCAAGATTGTCCATTTTCTCCACATCTATTCAACATAGTTCTTGAAGTCCTAGCTAGAGCAATAAGACAAATAAAGGAGATCAAGGGAATACAAACTGGAAAGGAAGAAGTCAAAGTCTCATTCACAGATGATATGATAGTATGTATAAGTGACCCCAAAAATTCCACCAGGGAACTCTTACAGCTGATAAACACCTTCAGTCAAGAAGCTGGATGTAAGATTAACTCTAAAAAAAATCAGTAGCCCTCCTACATATACAAACAATAAACAGGCTTAGAAAGAAATCAGAGAAACAACACCCTTCACAATAGCCACAATAATATAAAATACCTTGGTATAACTGTAACCAAGCAAGTGAAAGATTTGCATGACAAGAACTTTAAGTCTTTGAAAAAAAATTAAAGAATACATCAGAAGATGGAAATATTTTCCGTGCTCATGGGTCAGTAGGATTAACATAAGAAATGGTCACCTTAACAATAGAAATCTATAGAGTCAATGCAATCCACATTAAAACCCCAACACAATTCTTTACAGACCTTGAAAGAACAATACTCAACTTCATATGGAAAAACAAAAAATCCAGGATAGCTTTTTAAAAAATTGTGTACCTATTCTTATGTCATGTACATTATCCGGGAAACTGACTGAGAAAATGGCAGCCCCAGCAGAGAACAGAACAGCCTGTACCAGGTGTCCCTATAGCGGCTAGAGTTCCACCTGAGGCCATATTCTAGAAAGTTCCAGGTCTTCAATACCACACTACTCCGGGTTACTTGAAATCATGTGAGATTGGTCCAGTCACCCAGAGACTTCCTTCCCTTTCTGCCTATGCTCTTTCCTCCCCAAGTCTCTTCGCATCTTGCTCTCTCCCTGAGCCACCATGGACTGAAGAGGGTCCAGTTAGATGGACAGATGATGATTGTCCTCCACTTCTTGTTTCCAGGCAACCTTCAAAGGCTGGATGGAAATTATGTATGCTGCTGTCGATTCTGGAGAGGTGAGTCTCAGCTCCCAGCGCCCATTGCCTTCCCTTCTGTGCTTCCTATATCTGGGATGCGGACTGTATCTGGGATGATATTTAAATAGCCTTCCTGCCAGAAGACTCAGGCGTTCACAGCTTCCCACAGCCCATCTCTGTAGCAACATCCAACTGCTACGTTTTGGGGCATTTGAGCCCAACTAGCCTTCCATGCGGGCTCCTTAGGCTTCTCAAGTACGTCTATTGCTCACTGTTGAGAACATGGACAGACAGCTGGACAGCAGTGGTTTTGTTACTTTTCTTGTTGCTATGACCAAACACCTGACAAGAAGGAATGGAAAGGAGGGGCTGTTTTGACTGTCAGCTCAAAGGAGGTTCGGCCTCTCATGGTCTGGAAAACACGACAAGAGAGGGAGGCAGCTGGTCACATTGCAGTCTGTCAGGAACCAGAGCGGACAGGAAATAATGTTTCTTCCAGCAAGATTTTCCGTCTTAAAAGTTACACAGCCTTCCCAAACGGCAGCACCAACTGGGGCCCGAGTGTCCGAGCACTAGTGAACCTGCGGGAGCTGTTTCACATTCCAGTCCTAAACAGTAATGTGGCTGATGGCTAAGGTCCCTTCCTGCCCGCCCTCTCAACCCCTGGAGTCCTCTGGGATTTCCATCCTCTGCTTGAAGCGCTTCTTCAGTTCAGCAGACGTTACTCAGTGGCCTCTCATAGCAGGACAGGGGATGGGACATTTCCAGGCAACTCTCATTAATAAGTCTCGGGAGTTGATAGACTTACAGCTTCCCTGTTCCTTAGTGGGCCCACTCTGGGGTGTGTTCTCGTCAGGATGGAACTTCAGTTGCCTACAGTGTGGCCTAGCTAGTAAATAATACCCCTCCCCCAGCCTTTTCTCATCAGCTGCTTCTCCCCACTCCTCAGTCAATCCTGCTTTACAGGATAAAGCGCCCGGGGCCTTGTCTCAGGGTTGGCTCTCAGGGGAAACCTAAGACATGCACATCCTCACATCTCCCGCCTTGTCTCGGCCACAGATCAACAGCCAACCTCAGTGGGAGTGCAGCTTGTACATGTACTTATACTTCGTCGTCTTCATCATCTTTGGTGGCTTCTTTACGCTGAATCTCTTTGTTGGGGTCATAATTGACAACTTCAATCAACAGAAAAAAAAGATAAGTGGGGCTCGAGTGTCTCGGCTGTGGTACTGAATCCTGCACTTCCAACCCCTTGGACAGCTGTGGCTTCGTGGCTAAGAGCCAGTGATAGAGTGCTTCCTGTCTGTAGCGCCAAGCTGGTATTTGTCCCCAGGGTTTGGTCCTCACCACTGTCTGGTGCCTGATGCTGCCACTGCTGGGGGAGCTCTATTTGCGATGTCATCAATGCTCCCCAAGGTTCCCCATCCTCTAGTAAGGTGACCTCGGTTTTCTCAGCTGGAGCCAAGTGACTCCACACAGACGACTCCTCATTAAGTACCACTAGGGAGAGAAAGGGCTCCAGCACCTGGGACTCTAGAATTTTAATCCCCCAACGGACTGAGTTAGGACATCTCAGGAAGGGCCAAGGCTTCAGGCACTGGCGGAGTCCCAACCCTCTTGGAATAGAAAAGAAGGTTCTTGCCTCCATACTTTCCTTGGCTTCATAGAAACCTAATCCCAAATATTTATTTATATTTCTAATATAAAATATGAGTGCTAAAGGTATAAGAGGCTTTCACATTGTGTCTACATATTCTCCTGTTCCCAAGCCCTCTTCACTCTCATACTGTAGGGTAAAAATCAGCTTTGCTTCAGAAGCCCAGACCGTGACTCATATCCAGGTGTTCCCGACAGAGTTTAGTGGGCATGTTGCTGGGTAGAGCATTTGGCTGCAGATACCCAGGCAGGGAGTCTGCAATGGGTTCATCCCCTCTCCATCCAGACATCCCTGATCCTTCCTGCAGAGGAGATGAAAAGGTCCTTCCTATACAACACTCTGGCTTTGGCATCTCTGGGGGATCTCGTTATTTTTAATAACATCAGTGTGTCCCTCTCCTCTACCTAGGGGGCCAGGACATCTTCATGACAGAGGAGCAGAAGAAGTACTACAACGCCATGAAGAAGCTGGGCTCCAAGAAGCCCCAGAAGCCCATCCCGCGGCCCCTGGTGAGCCCCTGGCTTTCTCTCTATCAGAGGAGGTTTGTTGATTCAGCCTGAGCCCGGGCTGAGTAGATGCCTGGCCAGTGCTGTATGGAGGAGATCTGGGCAAGTTCAGGGGTGGAAGTGGATGGAGTAGATGCCTGTGCAGCGCTGTATGGAGATCTGGGTGAGTTCAAAGGTGGAAGTGATGAGGTTCCCAGGCTCCCAAAGACGAGAAGTTTAAATGAAGTGAGAACAGCTCCGACGGGTGCTTCAAACAAGCTTGTCTGACGAGCTCTGCATCTCCCAACAACCGAAGGTTCAGTTGTGGCTTTGAAAACAATCGTGAAATAGAAAGGGCGGTTAGAATTTCTGTGTCAAGGTGTGGTCCTTAGATAAGTTACTCCAGGCTTGGTGAGTACAAGGTGTCAGAACGTTTGCAGGAGGAAAGGGGAGATTGATCATCTTCGGCACACTTTATTTGTAAACAATGTGTGTCGATCTGTGGCTGTTCAAACATCTGTGACGAAGCCCTGATCAGGAATGTCACGTGGCTTCAGCTCTGTAGGGCAGAGCGTCCCTTCCAGACCCCGTAAGATGAAAATAACTGGGTTTGGATAAGTCTGAGCAAGAGACTGCAAGGTTTTCCGAGGGCCTCTCAGGACACACACAGTGCACAAGCACTCACACATACACGAAATCCAGGGGTGGGAACAGGCTCAGAATTAAACGATTCAGGATAAAGGCTGCGCCCAGTCAATGGGTTCAGGTCAAGGTTTATAGAAGCAAGCATCTGAGTTCTATGGCCTTTGCTTGCCCCCACAACAGTGCTGAGTTCCGTGGTCTTCGCTGACCTCATGGCAATGATGAGCCACTCTGTTTAGAATAATCAAGCTTCTGATACTTTTTCTCTGGCCCACAAGTAACTGGAGCTTCTTCTCTCATTGTCCCTGAAGTAGGGTGGGCTCAATCTCAAAAAGTATCCTGTAGATACGAAGGCATGGGGCTAGTGCTGGAATTCCAGGCAACACGGTCAGAGTAGAAATTGTAGGTGGATACCATTGCTTCCAATGAAGCCTTAGCTGGGACCCTCAGTGTCCTCCAGTGGGGGCATTGGGTTCCCCGTGAGGAGGAGAGTGGGCCTCGCTGCCTGGCTCTGCCCCTGGGATTCTCCATCGGTTTGACCACATTGCTGCTCTTAGTGGAGAGCATGGCTCTTTGCTCTCATTATGGACCACGGCTGGTGAACATTAGCGCTTGGATTCCCGAGTCAAGAAAAACTGAGGCAAGGTTGGGATATTTCAGTGGTGCTTTGAAATCTTAGGGAAACCCTAAGAGCAGTGTCTAGGCAGAGACCATACATGACTGTTCCCCAGAACCCACAGTCCTTGGTCCATCCATGCTGTAGCCAACATCCACACCTTGATACCACCTGCCCAGGGACGGAAGCCTGAGCATATACCCTCCCTAAAGTCTCGAGCCAAGAGAAAACTCGGGGGGAAATTCCTACTGTATCTTAATATCAGTGGAAATTTTAGAGTGCGATTCTGGGCTCTGTCAGTCCTAACAAGCTGGGTTCTACCTCCCATCCTCAAAATGCCAATTAAAGAGACAAATAAAGCAAGAACCAGAGAAATGGGACGATTCATCAGGGGCCATATTGGTGAGAGGAACAAATAAAGAGGTCCTGGGCTCCCAAGTCCGTCTCTGAGTCCTGATAGGAGATTTATGTTTAAAGAGAGAGCAAGAGACATGCATAGCTAGCAAGGCCTGGTCAAGTGTGGTCCTGCCCATCACTGACCCTTCAGTATGTCCTGCGGGTGGCCTGGGTAGTTGTCAGAACTCTGGAAAATCTCTTCCTGGGAGACAAGTTCCCCTCTGGCTGGTACCAGGCTTTGTTCCTTCACCCAGAGCGAGATTCCTTGGGAAATTCAATTGCTAAGGGTCCGCTGTGTCTGATGTTCAAAGGGAGGGGCTCAAAGGTTTCTTTAGAACACCCCCACTCCTTCCAGAACAGCTGTGCTAACACTCAGTACCAGCTTTCCTTCCATCCAGCATCTGTCTCTGGAATGTTCCACTGATGTGTTTGGGAGCCCCAATAGATCAAGCAGAGCATTGGCAGAGAAGTTTTGCCACCGCTCCCTGCCAGGTATGGGGGTGCTTCTAATGGTGGAGCTAACACAACACCACAAAGGGATTCCCCAAATTGTACCTGAACCCCACGCCTTGCCTCTGGTAAAGTTCACGTTCTAAATCTTGTCTTATCCATAGAAAAAGCGAAAGTTCTACAGGACTGGCAATTTTATTCTATAATGTTCTCACATAAAAATCACTTAAAAGCAGGTTTCCCATGCTCCACATTATAAAAAAAAATAGACTCCAGTCTGTCACATTATCATTCACCCTCCATCATCTCTGAATGCACAGAGGGTTGCCAAGATGTGAGCCTTGCCCACAGGCTGAGCCAGGAACAGCCAAATGTTGGAATATCTAACCCTAACCTGAGGCTTGCTTGGTTTAATTAAAAGTCATGTAACCATGAATGGGCCTCTTTTTTTTTCTCTCCATTTTCATGATGACACATAAGGGTTTCATGGCTCAGCAAAGCCACTCCCATCCCAGGACATCAGCCAACAGTCAAGCCAAGAGCCAGGCCCTCTGTGGTCAGATTCTCTGCTCTAACCCAGCAGGGCAGCAACTCCCCTGCACTATGAAGCAGCAGTAGGCATCAGCTTTGGGGCAGCTTCCCTTCGCCCACTTGGAAGCGTCTGAAGCATCCTGGTAGGACTATAGCAGGTTTTATGGCCCCGCCCCTGGTGCCACACATGTGGGACGCTGGTCCCAGTATCCACTCTGTAAGTGCCTCTGTACAGGATTAGTCAAGCTAGTTGGAAGGTTAACTCACAACTTCTCATTCTATCTTCCATTCACACAAATTCCTAAGGAACTACTGCATGACAGGCACTATGCAGGTGCTAGAATTAGAGCTGTAAGCAAGATGGACATAGTTCCGGCCCTCAGAGAGGTTGCAGCTTGGGGATAGAGGCAAAAATTAGCAAACACTACACACATGTCAACTCGCAGGCTGGAGAGATTGAGGAGAAAGGATGGGGTCAGAAGCCAAGGATGCCCAAGACTGGAGTCTGAAGAGCTCTCATAATAAGGCGCTGGATTCAGGAGACTAGAACAGGCTGGCCTGACGCCTCCCTTTCTTTCTCAGAATAAGTACCAGGGCTTTGTGTTTGACATCGTGACCAGGCAAGCTTTTGACATCGCCATTATGGTCCTCATTTGCCTCAACATGGTCACCATGATGGTGGAGACCGACGACCAGAGTGATGAGAAGACCAAGGTCCTGGGCAGGATCAACCAGTTCTTCGTGGCCGTCTTCACGGGCGAGTGCATGCTGAAGATGATCGCCCTGCGGCAGTACTACTTCACCAACGGCTGGAATGTGTTTGACTGCATCGTGGTGATCCTGTCCATTGGGAGTAAGTGGCAGCCATGGCCTGGGGAAGCCTCATTCCTGCTTGGGGTTGTTTAGCTATTATTTTTTTTAAAGATTTATTTATTATGTATACAACATTCTGCCTCCATGTATGCTCACATGCCAGAAGAGGGCACCAGATCTCATTACAGATGGTTGTGAGCCACCATGTGGTTGCTGGGAATTGAACTCAGGACCTCTGGAAGAGCAGCCAGTGCTCTTAACCACTGAGTCATCTCTCCAGCCCCTTAGCTATTATTTTTAAACCAAGGAAGCAGCCAACTCACTTGTAAAACTCTGTGCCAGCCCTCACCTTCCACATTGTTTGATCAGGAGTCCCTTATTGTCCTCTGCTTTGTACACCAGGCTAGCTGGCTCAAAAACTTCAGGGGATTCTCCTGTCTCCACCTCCCATCTTGCTGTAAGAGCCCTGGGATTACAGGCACACACTTCCATAACCCGCTCTGTAGGACCTTACCTGCTGAGCCATCTCCCCAGCCTCAACTTGTTTTTTCAAAACATATGGTACAGGTTAGAAGAGCCCAATTTGTGTAGTCTTCCAAAGGCAGCAGACAGTAGTGCCCCATGGTGTTCTCAGGAAAAGAATATGGTCGGTGGGCTTCGTCATGTGATCATGGGTGACAGAAAAGTGAAGGGCTCGGTGCAATGAGATCAGTGCTGTAAAGACACTGGGGTGTTGTTGAAGGCTCTATATTTTGGGTGCAGTGGTGTCTAGAGTCAGAATCTGGACTGAGAGACGGAGTCACTGTAGCTGACTACTTACTGAGTCCTGAGCTGGGGTAGGTGCCCCACATTGGCAGCCCCTTTGAAGGAGGTGCCATTGACCTTATCGCACACGTTTAGAATGGAGCCTCAGAGATTAGAAATGTTATGCAGGTACCACAGTCTGCAGGAGGCAGATCGGAACTCAGACCAGCCTGTGTTCTTCTGATGAGCTAGCTCCCTCCCACAACCGAGAGACTGTCTGTATCAGTTACTCTTCCATCTGCTGCCACCAATACCTGACTAGTCACTGAAGAGGAAATGACCGCTTCGGGCTTGTAATTTAAGAAGGGACGTAGTCACTGTGGTGGGGTGACCCAGCAGTGACAGCAGATCGAATCCCCAGTCAGGAAGCAGAGAGCAATGGTCGCTGGTGCAACGCTCATGTCCTCCTTTTTATTCAGTCCAGGACCCCAGCCCATGGGATGGCATTGCCTACATTTAGGGTTGGTCTAAAAGCTAAGCTTCTCAGAAAGGTTCTGAGACAAGTTCTGAACTGTGTCCAGGTTATTCTAAATCTAGCCGAGTTGACAGTGAAGACTGTCACATTGTCCCGGGACTAGTTGTTTAACTGATGCTTGACTCTTGACAGGACACATCCTGACTCACCAACTTTGTATTGAATCATAAAAATATCTTTGCTGGTTATATTCTGACCCGCCTACTGCTCATGTCAGCGCACAGCTGTGGGTTTAATTTCCCATTGATTTACTATCAAGAGCTAATGGCATCTAGATACAACCGACAGCAATTCGTCACTTGCCCTACCCTGGTGGCAACACAGAGGATTTGATTGCACTTATTTGTTTGAGGCTTTAATCTGGCTTTGCTTTATCTTGGTATTGCTGGTGGATTGCTGGTGGATTTTCTAAAATGTCTTTATTAAGATTGACATACCAAAAAAAATACTACATATACTTAATATATACAACCTGTCAGGTTTGAGGTTTGTATATCCATGAAAGCATTTCCACCATCAACACCATAGACATATCAGTTGCCTCTGAAAGTCTTCTCCTAATTAATCAGTTCATTGCTTCGTTAGTGCCAAGACCCACCCTATTGGGTGGAAACGGTGTTGCATGCCTATAATCTAAGCCCTTGAGATGCGGAGGCAGGAGGAATATTGTGAATTTGATATCAGTCTGGGCTGTAGAGTGAGACTCCGTCAAAAATATCAAGCAGACAGCAGCAAATGAAAAGAACTCTATGGAGATCTGTCCTATGACTTCTCTGTGACTGAGAGCATCAGAAGCTTTTGCTGTTGGTCGGCTAGTGAGTTTTGGTTTTCATTTGTTTGTTTTGTTTCATTTGTCTTTCAAAATAAGAGATTCAAGAGGACATTTTGATGGGAGTTGCTTGTCTGGATATCCATATCAACAACACAGAAAAATCACATGTCCTATGATGAGGGCTTTTAGCTAACAGTTCCTGGTTCCTACAGAGCAGCCCCACCCACTGGGCAAGAATCCCTATAGATGCAGATGGGAAACCACCTGAGGAACCACCTGTCCATCTTTCTTCTCTTCCCCCATTCTTCCTTCACACCAGAAAGATATTTATTGTTGCAAGTATGCATTCTCTGTTTTTTCTGGACAATCCTGAGAAACTAAAGATGTACACATGACATGTATATTATTAGATGTCATAGGTGTATTCATGATATATACATGATCTCAGATGTCATAGATGCATACATGATGCATATATGATCTCATATTAGATGTTATAAATGCATATGTGACAAATAAATGATCTCATACTAGATGTCATATAATGCATACATGAGGTATACATGATTTCATATTAGATGTCATAGATGCACACATGATGAATACATGATCTCATATTGGATGCCATGTAGTGGTATATGCATCCTTCATCTTTCTTCCCTTCTCATGCTTAGGATTATGGGGCATAACTGACCCTGAAAAATCTTGTCTCCAGACCCTAACATAGAGTTCAAGTACAGCTGGAAATGAAAGAGATAAATTAAAACCATTGTGTAGACAGCTGGCCATTCCGAACCATTCTTGTTTATCTGTCAGCAAGTTGCCCAACTCCTAGACCTCCTTATAATTACTGTGAGTTCCATACAATTATCTGTGGGACTGTGTGCCAGGAACTGAGTCAATCTTCACAGTAGGAGATAAGGAGACGAATCATAGGGGGTCCTAGCCTACCCAGAGCACAGAACCAGGGTGGGGAAAAGAACGTGGTGGGCTATATCATGTTGGAAGCAAAGCATTGTGGTTATGTGGAGGAGACTACAGTCACTTCCAGCTGAACTTGGCTGTGGAAGAGAGATGGTTGTTTATTATGATGATTGACATGTATTAATTGAACAAATTAATGGGATTCACTGTGATATTCCCACACATGCATGCATGGTGTGTTGAAGACGACAGGGTTTTAGAGGCTGACTAATAAGTTGTTCTGGGTTGGGAGAATGATAAGAACATAGTAGAAGGCTGGAGAGATGGCTCAGAGGTTAAGAGAACTGACTGCTGTTCCAGAGGTCCTGAGTTCAGTTCCCAGCAGCCACATGATGACTCACACCTATCTGTAATGAGATCTGGTGCCCAGAACACTATATACATAATAAATAAATTTTTAAAAAACAAACAAAAACAAAAACAAACAAACAAACAAACAAAAAGAACATAGTAGAAAGGTAAAAAAAATAAAATAAAATAACCTAAGGGAGGAATGATTACCACGATGGACAGTTACTGACAAGCAGGTCAGGCTAAGGCCCAGCCAGACTCTTCAAATATGGACACCTATACTGAGCAAAGAGGAGGACATACGCTCATAGCCAACTTAACCAGGGCTCATGGTTTGAGACACTAATTACACCATTTCCCGCTGTGTTGCAGGTCTGGTGTTTTCTGCAATCCTTAAGTCACTTGAAAATTACTTCTCCCCGACGCTCTTCCGGGTCATCCGTCTGGCCAGAATCGGCCGCATCCTCAGGCTGATCCGAGCAGCCAAGGGGATCCGCACACTGCTCTTTGCCCTCATGATGTCCCTGCCTGCCCTCTTCAACATCGGCCTCCTGCTCTTCCTTGTCATGTTCATCTACTCCATCTTTGGCATGGCCAGCTTCGCCAATGTTGTGGAAGAGGCTGGCATCGATGACATGTTCAACTTCAAGACCTTTGGCAACAGCATGCTGTGCCTTTTCCAGATCACCACATCCGCCGGCTGGGACGGCCTCCTCAGCCCCATCCTCAACACGGGGCCCCCATACTGTGACCCCAATCTGCCCAACAGCAATGGCTCCCGGGGGAACTGTGGGAGCCCGGCGGTGGGTATCATCTTCTTCACCACCTACATCATCATCTCCTTCCTCATCGTGGTCAACATGTACATTGCCGTGATCCTGGAGAACTTCAACGTGGCCACGGAAGAGAGCACGGAGCCCCTGAGCGAGGATGACTTTGACATGTTCTATGAGACCTGGGAGAAGTTCGACCCCGAGGCCACCCAGTTCATTGCCTTTTCTGCCCTCTCAGACTTCGCAGACACACTCTCCGGCCCTCTTAGAATCCCAAAGCCAAACCAGAATGTATTGATCCAGATGGACTTGCCGTTGGTCCCTGGAGATAAGATCCACTGTTTGGACATCCTCTTTGCCTTCACGAAGAATGTCTTGGGAGAATCTGGAGAGCTGGATTCTCTGAAGACTAATATGGAAGAGAAATTTATGGCAGCTAATCTTTCCAAAGCATCCTATGAACCAATAGCAACCACCCTCCGATGGAAACAGGAAGACATCTCAGCCACTGTCATTCAAAAGGCCTATCGGAGCTATGTGTTACAACGCTCCTTGACGCTCTCCAACCGCCTTAGCGTACCCAGGGCTGAGGAGGATGATGGACCACTCCCTGGCGAAGGCTATGTTCCATTCGTGGCAAATGATGGTGGTGGGCTCCCAGACAAATCAGAAACTGCTTCTGCCACATCTTTCCCACCATCCTATGATAGTGTCACCAGGGGCCTGAGTGACAAGGTCAACCTTAGTACATCCAGCTCAATGCAAAATGAAGATGAAGTCACCAGTAAGGAGGGGAACAGCCCTGGACCTCAGTGAAGACACTCCTGGCATGCACAGGGCAGGTTCAAATGTCTTCCTCTGCTGTGAACTCCTTCCCTCTAGGGGTGGCACTCAGCCTCACCAATGCATGCCACTGGTCACTGTGTCAGCGCTGAATGGGGACATCCTTGAGAAAGCCCCCACACCAATAGGAATCAAAAGACAAGAACACATCTCTGCCTTGGCCTCCCTTACAGATTTCCAGAAAACATCACTGCTCCGTTATTTTTGGCTGTGATAAGAGGTGTGATTTACCATAGACAACTTCTCAGAACTAGAACTTCTAGGAATACGTGGCAATGACATTTCCGATGGTCTCAGTTAGCCTTACAGAAGCCACGTCGGGTAGGGATGGCATTACTAATTTGGGTTTGCATGATTGCATGGTCACAACTGCTGGGCAACACCTGTGAGACAGCCATTAAAATGAATATTTTTAAAGGTATGGCAAGAGTAACATATGTTTTGTATGTGTGTGTGTGTGTTAGTGTGTACACAGGTACATGTGCATTTGGAGGTCGGATGTCAATCTCTGATGTCACTCTTCAGGCGCTCTTTGAAATGAGGTTTCTCACTGATGCTCTCCACATACGTTTGCTGGCTGGGCAACAGCCCTAGGGATCCCCTTACCTCCGCATCCCCGCTCTGAGATTACAGGTGCACTCTGAGTGCCTGATAATTTTAAATCAGTCATGGGGGTCAAATTCAAGTCCCCATGAACCTCGGTTTCTCCACTCATAAAGTTTGGAGAAGGAAACAGACTAGATGCTGTGTATGGCTCTCAAATATCATGCTTAAATCTTGGTGGTGCTCTGACCCATGAGATGGGGAAGACGACATTGCATGTCTGTGTCTTCCCTCTGTGAGGTGACAAAGACAGACTTTGATTACATTGCAGATTCAGTTTTATAGTTCATAATAGAACTTTAAGAAGGACATCATTGTCCCATGGGACCAGGACTCCATAGTTAGTATAATTAAAAGCAAATGGATATTTTGAGAAAAATCTGATAGATGAAAGATTGTGGCCATAGATTTTATCCATCCAATAAATATTTTTTGAAGTTCCTATTATATGGCAACCATTCCTCCAAGAACAGGAAATGAAGTGAGGTGAGCCCCACAGACGAGTTGGCGCTCATAAGGTGCACATCCTGGTTAGGTTTTATTGTCAGTTTGATACAACAGAAAGTACTTGGGAAGAGGGAGCCTCAACTGAGGTGACTGCCCATATCATATTGGCCTGTGGTTGTGTCTGTGAGGAGTTGCACTGATTGATGATTAAAGTGTAAGGGCCCATCCGGCCCACTGTGGGCAGTGACATCACTGAGCAGGTGGCCCTCGGTTATAAGAAAGCTGGCTAGGCATGAGTCAGAGAGAGCAATCCGGCAAAAAGCATCCCTCCATGGTCTCTGCTTCAGTTCCTGCCTCCTGGCCCTGCCTTGGCCTCCCTTGATAAAGGAATGTAAGTGGTAAGCCAAGTAAACCCTTTCTTCCTCAGGTTGTGTTTGGTCATGGCGTTTGTCACCACAGAAAGCATACTAGAACCACGTGAGACTTTTCTTGTTGGCATGACAAAATTCCCCACAGAAGCCACTTAAGGAAGGGTTTCTTTTGACTCATGATTTTAGGGTACACCGTCCTTCGTGGTGAAAAGGCTCAGCGGCAGGAGCCTGAGTTGACAGGGCACATCGTGCCCGGAGTCATGAAGCAAAGAGAGATGAACGCTGGTGCCCAGCTTAGTCTCCCCCATGGGATGGTGTTGCCTGTACCTGGGACAAGTCTCCTCTCCTCAGTTAAAGCTCTCTAGAAACATTCTCACTGGCACACTTGGAGATGTGTTTCAATGATGATTCCTGTTCCTGTCAGGTTGACAGTGAAGACTTGCCATCCTATGACTACATAGGACATGAGGAATCATAGGGGCAGTGACTATCTTCTGTCAACTCTTGTTGAGACATTCCCAGCCATAATCAAAGAGCTCAGGTCAACTCACTGGCTGTGTGTTGATCGGTAAGATTTTCTGTTGGTATAGTCACAAAGCATAGGGGCTTTGTTCTCACGGATGCAAATCCCTCCCTTCTCTGTCACCGTCGGCCCATCAGTCGCCAAAACATTTCAAGGTACTTGTTGGGGTTTGCCAGCATCCCCAGACACATGATAGCAAGGTGATGATGGAAATGTGGAGGGCACACGCCAAACTATCTCTGAATACATCTCAAAGGTGCATTCAACCCATTGGCACTCACTCCCTGGCACCCCTGATCCAAGGGACACAGATACTGAGTGCATAGTACTCTCTCGACATCTCCCATGCAGTCAAGGCAGAAGCTGAAATCATATCCACACAAGTGTTTACGAGACAGTGGGTGGACAGACAGCTGGGCAGACAGACAGCCTGGGGACTGGTTTATTTTTACAATGTGTTGTGAAAGAATTACAAATTCCTGAATATCAGGCTGGAGAGATGGCTCAGCCGCTAAAGGCTAGGCTCACAACCAAAAAATAAGAAGTTCCCAAATATCAGACTTAATTTTACAGACTAGACAGTGTTATTCTCAAAGATATCTGGTCTAGTTTGCTTCTCCGTCACTATAGAACACTGATCAAAAAGGCATTTGAGGAATAATGAGTTCATTCCATGCTACACCTTACAATCCATTATCAGGGGAAGTCAAGGCAGAAACTAACCTGGAAGCAGGAACTGAAGTGGAAACCATGGAGGAATTCTGCTTACAGACTTGCTCACTTCCTTACACAAGCCAGGGCACCTGCCCAGGCACGGCGCCACCCACAATGGGCCCAGCCCCCTTACATTAACTAGCAATCAAGAAAGTGCCTCACAAACATGGCCACAGGCCAGTCTTAGGAAGACAGTTCCTCACTTGTGATTTCTTCTTCCCAGACATGTCAAGTTGACAGCTGGCACTAACTATGATGGTATATTTCTCATCTTATCTGCTGCCCCAATTTAACTGAACTGTGTTCTCCCAAACGATCTCTTGAGATCCTAACCCAGGAGACTGTGAATATGGATTTTATTTGGAAGTGGGTTCTTTGCAGGGATAACCAAGTCAGGATGAGGCCGCACTCAATCACGGTAGGCCCTAACACTGTGGCTGGTGTTATACGGGGGGAGATTTGAACATCCACAGAGGGGAGACTGCTGAGGGACAGCGCACATGTGATGGAGACACCAAATGAAGACAGAGCCAGCTGCTGGCAGAGAAATATAAAAATCGGCTGACATTCCTCAGAAGCCAGGAGACGATGAGGGAGATGAGGGCCCTCCCCTAGATACCAGAGAGAGCATAGCACACCCAATGCCTTGGTTTTAGATGTCTAGGCTTCTAAATGGAAGGGACTGGGAATACATTTCTGTTCTTTAAGCCACCTAACCTGTGATAATTTGTTATAGCAAACCGAGAGAACTAATATACTCTATATTTTTTCCACACAGAGGCATTTGTCAAGTGTCGGTGGGAACCTTTAGAGAAGGAATGTAACACAGACCTCATTCCTCAGTTTTCAGAAAAATGCTTAATGCAAGAGCACCTCTTTCATCAAATCTTGGGACATGTAAGATGGCTCAGTGGGTTAGAGCACACGCTGTCAAACCCGGCAACCTGAGTTGGATCCCCTGGGACCTCCATGGTGGAAGGAGAGAACTGACTCCCACAGGCTGTCCTCTGACCCTCTGACCTCCACCTGGGCACTGTGGCACATAAACTCCTTCCCCAGCAAACTCAAGATAAAGAATTGCAGTTTTTTAAATGTTACTCAATCCACTTTTAAAATTTTCTCAGTGGCCACATTACAAGAAAGGAGTTAATCTTTCAGAGGAGCTGGTGTGAAAAGTGCAGCCACATGGGAGTCACCTCACACACCCCGCCAGACATGGCACTAGAGCTGCTATGCTTAAAATATGTGAGAATCCTTCAACACTGAAGGGAGATTAGGCACAGAATAATGGCGTTGAGTGTACAAATGTCCAGAGTGTGTGTTTTCTCTAATGCGGGCTTCCTCCAGAGAGCTCTCACTCTCACCAAAGACGCACGGGCTCTTGCAGTTGATGAAGACCATCAGACAAGTTCCCAACTGGTCAAAATTCACAGAACAACTCACTGTGGGAAGCCCAATCTCAACGGATGCATCTACAGCACGGCCTTACGCCTGAGGTTCAGGGGCTATCTCAGAACAAAACAGCCCCTACACCTGAGGCTCAGGGGCTATCTCAGAAGAGGAAGTGGAAACATTCTAAGAGCCAGACAACCAGGGCATCTCAAAAATAGGGCTGCCTAAGCCAGACTTACATAAGGACAACACCAGCTGAACCGTCAGTATGAATGGTAGAATCTCACCAGGCTCCACCCCTAAATGAAGATCTACAGGTGATTAATGGCTGCTGAGTGGGGCGGGATTTGGGGAACCAGCCCTTTGGTACATATCCAAAAACATGTATACAAACACCACTGATTGGACCCAGCAGGGTATATTTCTATGAGAGAGAAGAGGGAGAGAGAAAGAGAGAGAGAGAGAGGGGGGGAAGATGATAAAAATTAAGAACAAGAGGCTGTTAGCTTGAGGGGGAGTTGGGGAGACACGGGCAGGGTTAAACAGGGAAATAAAGGTATGAAATTCTCATAAAAAGGCTTTTAAATTTTTAATTAAAAAATACTGCTAATTTTTATATCAATTAATCCACAGACATCGTTAACAAAGAACATTGCCAACATAGAAGGCCAAGCATAAGTATTCACCTTAAGACAAAGGTTAGGACATTTTCCTTGGTTCTGAGGTTGCAAAATTCAACAGCTCCTCAGTGGGGAGTAGACACAGGCTGAAGGCTTCAAAGAGGTAAAGGGCAGTTCTTAGACTCTGGTAACAACAGGGTAGCATGCTTAAACACTTCTGCTACAGAAAACGGTGGTGATGGTAGACAAGTACCAGATAAGCAACAAGTTGGGAGGGCGTGAGAAGAGCAGAGCTCAGAAAGCTGCCTTGTTAGCTTGGAGGAAAAGAGAGGTTTTTATTATGTTTCGACTCTGATAAGTTAAGAATGCATGCCTTAATTACTGGAGTCACCACTAACACAGCAGAGAGAACATATAATTTCCAAAATAGGACAGAGAGGAGTACACTAAGAAGCAATTAGAAGATAAACTAAGAGGGCTGGGGAAACAGCACAGTGAGTAAAATGCTTGCCGTGCACACGTGAGGACCCGAGTTTGACCCCCAGAAACACACATCAGAACGCTGCCAGGCATGGCGGCATAGGCCTGTGATCCTAGCCATCAGGAGGGAGAGCTGGGGAAGAGGGGGTTCCTGGACTTGCTGATCAGCCAGCTTACCCAAACCAAATTAGTGGTAGAAGTGAGAGACCCCATCTTAAATCAGAAGGTGGAAAGCAATTGAGGAAGATGCCCAAGGTTGAGCTCTGGCCTCCACACGTATAAACACATGCACCTTTGCATACATGACTATGTATGCACACACGATATGATTAAAAAGGGGTAGGGGAGAGGGATACATGAGAAACATGAAAGAAGAGGAACAAGTACAAAGGAAGCAGCTACGTAGTGTTGTGATACACATGTACCTGCACATGTGTGCGGAGGCCAGAGGTTGACATAATATCCTCCTGCCTTAGCTCAAGCCTCTACTGCTGTGATAAACACAGTGACCCAAAGCCACTTGGGGACGAGAGGGTTTGTTTCATCTTACAGAGCCACACCACAGTCTATCAACAAGGGAAGTCGGTGCAGGAAGCTGAGGAGCTGATGCAGGGGCCATGGAGGGGTGCAGCTTATTAGCTGACTCCCCATGGGTTGTTCGGCTGGTTCCTGACAGTACCCAGGACCACCAGCCCAGGGGTGACACCACTCACAGTGTGCTAAGCCTGCCCACATCAACCATCAATAAAAAGGGGGGGGACATACCACGTGTTTGCCCACTGGCCAGTCTGGCGGTAGGATTTTCTTAACTGAGGTTGCCGCTTCCAAAATAACAACAGCTTGTGTCAAGTTGACATAAAACTAGCCCATGTACCTCTTCGACTGTCTCCACCTTATCTTTTGAGTCATGGTCTCTCACTGAACCTGGAGTTCGCTGGTTGGCTAGGCTGACTAACAAGCAAGTCCCAGGGATCCTCCTGCCTCCATGCCCCCACCCCCAAGCTGGGGTTGTGGAAGCACACTGGGAACACCCACCTCTTACATGGGTCCTGAGGAACTTGGGTCCTCAAGATTGCACAGCAAGCTCTTTGCACTGAGCTACCTCCTCAAACAATTACTTAGTAGCTTTATATACAAATACACCCGTAATTCCATTAAATAAAAACAGAAGATAGACGGACAATATCAGGCAGGACTTTAAAACGTCAAACATAAGATCTCTCTCAAATGACTCGCTTCAAGTCTAAGGTTTCCAAAAGGATACACATAAAAGAGGAGTGGAATCACGTAAATATCAACCAACTAAAAGAGCCAGAAAACAGCAGGAAGGGCTGTGACGCGCCATCCTCTGGGCTCACGACGGCCTTTGCAAGCCTGGCTGCCCAACCACAGTTACCTGCAGCGGCTCCCACAGGTCTGGCCCTGTCAACAGTCAGTCATGGAAGGGGTGTGGCTTATGGGGCTCTACCCCATAACAACAGTCAGTCATGGAAGGGGTGTGGCTTATGGGGCTCTACCCGACACTGCAGATGAAGGAAAATCGGTCTTCTGTTGTATATCCACCACAGAGCCCGCTAGAATCCAGTGGATAGCTCCAAACCCACGGTCACACAGACAGCCCTGTTTAAACCCGGTGGTTCATAAAACAAAACCAATAAACGTGTGTGAGAAAGAGATGTGCAGGGAAAAGGGGGCGGGGTAGAGTAGGGAGAGGAGAGCCTGGGAGCAAGAGTGGCCGGGATGCTTTGTGTGCATGTGTGAAATTGCCAACGAACAAATTTAATTAATAAAATAAAAAATAGCAAGAGATTTGAAGAGGCCCTTCACAATAGAGGAAATCTGAATAACTAATAAACATATAAAAGGGTGCACAACCTAATTAGTAATCAAGTAATATGCAAATTAAAACCACAGTGAAATACCATTATATGTTGACTGAATCTACAAAAATGTTAGGGTCTAGAAAAAAATTAAATTTTGTGCAAATAAAAAAAGACAAGTGTTCTTGTGTGCTTTTGGAGAGAGCATAAATTATCCAGCTATTTTAGAAAACAGCATCACTTTATCTAGAGGAGTTGCAGGTAGTTCATTTCTATCCTGAGATATGATAGCTAAAGAAATCCGTTCACACATGATTTAAGAGGCATGTACGCCAAGGTTTCTTATGAAACCAGGCATGGCGGTGCATGCCTGTAACACCAGCACTTTGGAAACTGAAGCAGGAGGCTCAGGAGCTCAAAGTCATCCTCAGCTACACGGTTGAAGGCCAGCCTAAGCTATCTGAGATCCTGTCTCAAAAACAAATAACCTGGAGAGATGGCTCTGTGGTTAAGAGCACTGGCTGCTCTTCCAGAGGACCTGGGTTCAATTCTCAGACCTACGCGGCTCCTCTACACACGACCTTCTGTGTGTCCCGTTCCACCCTCTCTGGCCTCTGTGGAACCAGGCACATGTGTGATGCACAGATACAAGTGCAGGCAGAAGATTCATACACAAAAGAATTTAAAACAAAAATAGATATTTCTTTTGGATTTAACAGGCCCAAATTAGAAACAATTTGCTGTCTATCGGCAATAGAATAATTTAATAATGTGTCATTTTTTTAAGAATATAATCTTATGCGGTAATGAAAGTGACTGAGAAATAGCCTCCCACAAGTCTATAAATGAATCTTCTAAGAGTAATATTGAATGAAAGAAGCCAGACACAAAACCATGCTATACAGCTCTAGCAGATTCTGAAACTGGGTGAATTAAACTGTTTTGTCTAGGAACACATACAGAAAAACAAAGATTAGTTATGAAAGCCAGGAAGGAGTTCAGGCCAGGCGGAGGGGGATGCTGGTGACTGGTTGCTGGCACACGCTGATTACAACTCTTTGTGATCGTCTTCATAGCCACGCAGCAAGTCAAGCATGTTTGTCTAGTGAGCGTTCTGTGTTTTACCTTCCAATTGTAAAAATAAGAAAGAGACTTCAAGTGGTTAAGCTTCAAGTCCCCTCCCTCTTCACAGAAGTAATTACTGTCACCTGCTCCCCATTATGGCCTTTACATCTTGGTGTTAGGTCATCTGCACCTGGAGGGCAAGGAGGAGCTCAGGAGTGGGTAATTCAAACAGGAAACTCTAAGCAGAGTGAGCCGCAACTGCACACGGCACAGGAGACGTGCAGGCAATCGAAGCCCTTGTGAAGCTGCCACGGTGGAGGGAGGGAGAGCCAGTAGAAGGCTCACAGTGGGAATGAAGTTTGGTATCCCTGGGTTACTTCAAACAGCATGGCTGCCACAAGCCTCCATGCTGAGAGGCCATTCACCACCCAGGATGGGATCACAGGAATATTTTACTCAACCTAGACATACTACGATGGTTAGCTTCTCTTAGCAACTTGACACAGTCTAGAATCACACAGAAGAATCTCAATAAGGGGTTGTCTAGATCAAACTGGACTGTGGGCATGCCTGTGGGGGCTATCTAGATTATGTTAAGTGATATGGGAAAAGCCAGTCTCTAAGTGGGTAGCACCGTCCACCGGATTTAGGTCCCAGACTGTGGAAACATGGAAAAAGGCAAACTGAGCACAAGCGTGCATGCCCATACCTGCATCCTCTCTGGTCTGGACAGTGCTGTGCCTGACTGCTTCTAGTTCCTGCCTTGACTTTCTCACAGTGATAGGCTGCAACCTGTAGCCAATAAAACCTTTCTTCATTAACGTTGGTTTTGCTCAGGGTATTTTATCACAGCAACAGAAGCAAACTAAAGCACATACTGGCCAAATCTCCGCCTTCGCTGTAAGTGATAGAAATTCACCCAGGGGCTGCAGGGAGGGCTCTGTGGTTAAGAGCACTTGCTGCTCTTGCAAAGGACTAGGGTTTGAGTCCTAGAACTCACAAATGCCTGTAACTCCAGCTCCAGGATAAATGACACTCTTTTCTGGCCTCCAGAAACACATAACATATACACACATACACACACACACACACACACACACACACACACACGTAACAAACAATAAAATACATCCTTAAAAGAAGTCCACCCCTGTGGTCTTATGTGGTAAAAGTCAAGTCAAGTCCTTCCTGGCAGATAAGTGTTCCTTCCGCCCCTTGGACTCTGGCTCCAGAAGGTGGCTCATCCATCCTCTGAAGTGGAAATCCGTTTGGAGTATGTCCTCTTGAAGAGCTTGAGATGAGTCAGGTAGAAAGAGGCAGGGTTAGCCTGTCGGCATCAAATATGCAGCTCCTGGGTTCACAGCTACTGTTGACCTTTCAAGCAACAGCAAAGTTGGCCACTGCTGTTCTTTGTCCAGCAACGACTGTGGGGGGTTGTGTGTGGAGAAAGCTCATTTTCCAGAGTCGAGACTCAGTTAATTTATGAGGAGAAACCCAGTTGTTTGTGCTTCCTGCTTCCAGATGTAACTGTATTATAAGGTAGACTAGAGGGTGTGTGTGTGTGTGTGTGTGTGTGTGTGTGTGTGTGTGTGTGTGTGTGTGTCTGCTTTCCTGTGTTTGGAACAAGGAGCCTCAGAAACACTCGGCAGCTGAAGATGTCCACACTCAGCTCATCAGCTAAGTGCCACAGTGTCCTGGGCCCACTGTGGATGAGAGGAAGAATGACCCAGTTTGAGTCTACACCTTCTGTTGCCTCAATCACAACCTTGACTCTCACACAATGGGAGCAGAAGATCCTGCTCCATGGCCTTAGGTTTCTGAGTTAGTCTACTATGATAGGACCCTGATCAAAACATTTGATCAGTAGGGGGACGACAGTGTTTCTTCATCTTACAGCTTAGAGTCCATCAGCAAAGGCAGGAGCCTCAAGCAGGTACCTGGAGGCAGGAGCTAATGCAGAGGCCATGGAGGAACACTGCTTACTGGCTTGTTCCTCGTGGCTTGCTCAGTCTGTTTTCTTATAGCACCTAGAACCACCTGCCCAGGGGTGGCACCATCTGCTCTGAGCTGGGCTCTCTCACCTCAATCATTAATCAAGAAATGCCCCCACAGACTCACCTACAGGCCACTCTGATGGTGGCAATTTCTCAACTGAAGTTACTTCTCCTCAAGTGACCCTAGTTTGTGTCAAGTTTCCAAAAGCTAAAGTACCCACCAGCCTCCCAAAGAGACTCCAGGGAGGTAAAACTGCTGTGTAAGGGTTGCAGGAGAAGGTTCTACGGACAGCCTTCTGGGAAGCGCTCACCACACACAGAGACCTGGATATGAAATTTAAGTGATGCTCATTCTTTTTTTAATTTTGGTTTTCACGTTTTGTTAGGGATGTTTTATCTGCATGCATGTCTACCTCACACACCTGCAGAGCTAGCAGGGGCTAAAAGAGGGAGTCGAATCCCCAGAGATGGGAGTTACACGTGGTGGTGAGCTGCCATGTGGATGCTGGGAATCGAACCTGGGTCCTTTGGAAGTGCAGCCAGTGCTCTTTACTGCTGAGCCGTCTCTCTAGCTGGATGCTCATTCTTAAACACTGCTTCTGAGCTTGCAGGAGCCTGACAATATAGCCTTAAATTTAACATCACAGCACTTTGAGTGCTTCATCTTTGTTCTGGACCCCATGATCACAGGTCCTAATCCATTAATAAACTCTGGATTATTAGCTGTAACAGGCTTGTTCATCAAGGCCATGGCCTCCAGCTCACGATCCATATAATTAAGGTGTTATTCATCCAATACACACTGGGTCCCTTCACATCCAACAATCGTGTCCTCTACCTGGGCTCATTGTTCCTGTTGACTGGTGTTGCCTGTTCCATTTGGCATTTATTATCATTATTATACATTTTAGCCACACTAAAAGTACTAGTTTGCATTTCCTTACTTGTCAGCAGTAAACATATTTCTGCACTGGAGAGGTGTCTCGAGAGCGCTTCCTGCTCTTCCAGAGAGCCCAGATTCAGGGCCTAGCTCCCAGCTTTGTGCCAGCTCACGGCTGCCTATAACTCCAGCTCCAGAGGATCTGATGCCCTCTTCTGATGTCCATGGCATCTATACACACACACACATGCATGCACATCTATGTATCAGGCCTTTTAAGCCACCAACCAGCTCCCAAATCATGACACAGAGATTTAATAGTTTTGAGTGCTCAGCCTTGCTCAGGCTCATTTCTGGCCAGCTCTTTTAACTTCACCTGTTTGTCTACTCTCGCCTCGAGGCTTTTTACCTTTCAATCTTTCTGTCTATCTTATCTTCATTGCTTCGCACGTCTGGCTGACTGGTGACTGCCTGGCCTCTTGCCCTGGGAATGCCCCCCTCTTTCTCCCTAGTTCTCTCCTATCTTCTCTTGTTCTTTCCCCGAATCTAGATTTCTCCTCCTATTTATTCTATCTGCCCGACAGCCCCTGATGTGGGATTTCCCTCTGTATGTTGTGATTACCATTAATGAATAAAGAAACTGCTTTGGACCTATAGCAGGGCAGAGCCTAGGTAGGCGGGGAAGACAGAACTGAATGCTGGGAGAAGAAAGGGCGGAGTCAGGGAGATGCCGTGGAGCCGCTGCCAGAGTCAGACATGCCAAAACTTTGCCAGTAAGCCACTGCCAGGTGGTGATAAACAGATTAATGGAGATGGGTTAAATTAATTAAATTAATTAGCCATTAAGAAGCTAGAGTTAATGGGCCAAGCATTGATTTAATTAATATAGTTTCTGTGTGATTATTTTGGGTCTAAGCTAGCTAGGGGCATCTAGGAACGAACAAGCGGTTCCTCCTACAAGCCCCACCTATCCTTTCTCTGCCTAGCTATTGGCTGTTCAGCTCTTTATTAGACCAATCAGGTGCCTTGTGCAGGGATGGTGAAACAAATGTAACACATCTTTACATCATGAAACACACATCCTGACATCGTTAAGCAAATGCAGCATACAAATGTAACATACCTTGCCTAGTTAAAGTAATATCCTACAGCACACCCATATTCACAAACACATGAATAAAAATTTTAAAGAAGTCTTTAAAAACAATGAGTGTTTTTGTTGGCTTGACAGCAATTGGTAAACCCTATTCCTGTCTGCTACCCATTTTCTCTTCTGCTCCTTTTTGAGACTGCTCACTGTTGAGGCTTGACGCTACTTCAAATATTACAGGTAGTTGCCCGTCACCAGGTGTGACCAGCAGTAAACCTCCCCCAATCTTCAGTTTGCCTTTTCTGCTGCACAGCAGAGCCTTCCCCATCTCACAGCGCTAGGAACCACTTGCCAAGTTTTCCTTCTGTGGATTGTTGTTTCGATGTAAATCCTAAGCCCAAGGAAGGCATCAGGAGCTGAAGCCACAGGTCGTGGCGAGCTATCCAATGTGGGCACTGGGGACCAAAACTAAAACTCCAGATCTGGTAGCTAGAAGCATTACCTAGAGTTCTTCAATAAAGCTCTCATTTGTTTTCTAAAATGCACCAACTTCCCAGGCTGAAATTTCTTTGATTGGAGGGGAACAAACTGTTCTTGATAAAGACCCTTGGTCTTTATCAAGATATGGACTCTAAATATCCCGCCAGTCTTCCTTTTACTCTCTCAGCTGTGCACTGAGGAAGGAGAAGCACCCTTCATGGACTAACAGGCTGGGACTCTGCTTTTTGTTTTTGAGAAGGTTTCTCTGTGCAGTCCTGGCTGCCCTAGAACCAGTTCTGTAGGTCAGGCCGGGCTTGAACTTAGAGCTCTACCTCCTAAGTGCTGGGCTTAAAGACATGTGCTGCCATGCCCCACTAAATGTCACAGGACTCAAAATCTACTCCAGTCTAAGTGGGAAAGTGAGGTGGAAACGGAGCTGTGACCAATCCCAGCGGAGCACATGTGTGGTTAGTGAGCCTGCCCACCTCCTGGATCGAGATCTGGCACCAGCAACATAAGACTATTTCAGTTTCCATAACCGCTGAAAGTTTTATTTATTTATATCTGTTTAGGGGTTGGCAAACTGTAGTATGGTAAATCTGGCCTATAACACCACTTTTCTTTTGAGCAGCCTGGTATCAAGGACTCCTACCTCCTACAGAGTTAAAGCAAGCACGGAGCTGGACATGCAGTCCGGTAGTTAGAGCATCTAACTAGGATCCAAAAGCCCTAGCCTCCATCCCCAGCACCACATAAAAAGTGGGGGGGTCACACCTGCAACCCCAGCACTCAAGAAGTAGACACAGAAGGATCAATTCAAGGCCCCAACAGCTGGAATGGATGTATTTGGCAAGAGGCAGAATTCCCACATTGGTTCTCTCATGCTTGATGCCAGGGCCATTATTGTAGAAAAAGCCCAGAGGACGTCCCCAAGCTGGCTCTCTTTATCAGGACAGTAATAACAGTGGATTTGTGTGCCTAGGAAAATGTCACAGGTCAGTGCCACCAGCAAGACTTTAAACTTGCTGAGATTGCAATATGAACCACACCCCATCTCATTCACTAGTGTGGCCTGTGCAGAAGGATCTCAGAGTGTCTAACCAGGTAGTGTATCCAAATGCAGCTATGTCAGAGGGCGCAGCCTCTCCGGTATAAACCAACACAGCCCCAGAACCTGGACACAGGTAACTAAAACATGTCCTTACCTTCCAATCAATGCACACGGGTCACCAGAGGTATCTCGTCTTTACCTGGTGTGACCAGCAATATACTGAATGGTTTGCCACCATGTTCTTTAAACTAACCCGTTTCTGCATTGATACAATATAAAAAATATTTATCTTACAGATTCCATGAATTCAAGCACCCATCCACCCATCCCATTGTGTCAGCCTCCATAGTATGGTGATTGGGTCCGATGACAAAGATTCATCAGACTCTTTAGTTACTGCAATAATACAAATATAAACCCAAAGAATGAATTGTATGAATGAGAGACCCATTAGAATGCAAGGATGCATAGCTCAGTAATTTTAGGGGTTCATTTATTTGAAGCATTTTAACATATTCCCTCCATGGTGACATACTAGCAGAAATTTTCTTTTAAAGGTCCAAAAATAATCAAATATTTGGTGAATTTCATATATGTAAATATGCATGTGAATTTCACATGTGCAGACATGTATAGACCTGGGTTCTATTTCCAACCCCCACATGGTAGCATACAATCATCTCTAACTCCAGTTTCAGGGGATCCAATGCCTTCTTCTGGTCTCTGTGGACACATACATACATTCAGGCAAAATACTCATACATATAATATAAAATAAATAAATCTAAAAGAAATTTTTGAAATACCGGATATATAGTCCTTCATTAAATGTTTAAGAGCCAGGCATGGTGATACACAGCACTAAAGAGGCCAAAGCAGGAGAAATGACAGCGTCAGTTCCAGCCATAGCTACACCATGCCTTCAAAATGACAAATAGAAGTTTCTGTGAAACATACTGTAAGTAAACGAAAAGATAGGAATTGAATGTGGCAGCGCACGTCTCTAATTCCAGCACTTGGGAAGCTGAGGTGGGGGTCAGTGACGCCAGACTGAGCCGCACAGATTTGGTCAAGCCAGCCTCCGACTCCGTCAAAGAGCAAGCATGGGAATGAGTAAGAAAGACAGAGGGATGGAGGAAGGGAGGAAAGGAGAGAAAACGAAAACAAAAAGGCAAGCCACATACAAAGCACACTGACAAAGGATTTAGACGCAGAAAACACACAGAACTCTCAAAGCTCACTGATAAAGATAAAAATCTCGCCTGGCAGTGGTGGCACATGCCTTTAATCCCAGCACTTGGGAGGCAGAGGCAGGCGGATTTCTGTGAGTTCGAGGCCAGCCTGGTCTACAAGAGCTAGTTCCAGAACAGCCTCCAAAGCCACAGAGAAACCCTGTCTCGAAAAACCAAATAATAATAATAATACTTTAGGGGCTGGAGAGATGGCTCAGTGGTTAAGAGCACTGACTGCTCTTCTAGAGGACCCGGGTTCAATTCCCAGCACCCACATGGCAGCTCACAACTGTCTGAAGATCCAGTTGCAGGGGATCTGACACCTTCACACCAGTGCACATAAAATAAAGTTAAATAAACCCTAAAAAATATTTTTAAAAAATCTAGTAAAACAAGTGGGCAAAGGATCTGAACATTCCATACACTGAAAGTAAAAGCTACAAACAGAGCAAATGGCTGTGCAGTAACCAGCCTGCCGGGCCACAGCATAGATGGCTCAAATCTTTAATTGCTGTTTAATTGCTGACCACCGTGGGTGTTGGGGGCAATGAAAAGGAGTTCTCTCTGATGGGAGGAGAGCAGTCACTTAAAAAACCACGTTGGCTGTTTTCCTTTGGTACAGGGTCCCACTTAGTAGGCCAGGCTGGCCTGGAACTCACTGAGATCCACCTGCCTCTGCTTCCCGAGTACTGAGATTTAAAGCATATTGTTGTGAAATATTAGCTAAAGAAGTATTACATTTGCTTATGCTGTGGAATATTTGTTTAATGATGCAAAGATGTGTTGAATTCTTTTATGTTGCATTTGTTAAACTCTGTAAAGCTGTGTTACTAGCTGACTGGTCTAATAAAGAGCTGAACAGCCAATAGCAAGGCAGGAGAAAGGATAGGCTGGGCTGGTAGGCAGAGAGAATAAACAGAAGGAGAAATCTGGGAAGAGAAGATGGAGGAGCGAGAAAAGGAGGAGAGGAGGACACCAGGAGCCAGCCACCCAGCCATACAGCCAGCAACGGAGTAAGAAGGGAAGAAAGAGATGTAGAATAAAGAAAGATAAAAGTTCAGAGGCAAAAGGTAGATGGGATAATTTAAGTTAGCAAAGCTGACTAGAAACAAGCCAAGCTAAGGCTGGGCGTTCATAAGTAAGAATAAGTCGCCATGAATTTATTTGGGAGCTGGATGGTAGCCCCCACAAGAGCAAAGAGAAAACAAAACAAACAAACTAGAATGTGTGTCACCACATCAAGGTTTTTCTTTTGAGACAGGCTCTCACTACTCCGGAACTCACTGTGTAGGCCAAGCAGGCTAGTCTTGAAAACTCAAGGCAACCTTCCCGCCCTCATCCTCCTAATAATGGGACTGAACACATGAGCCACTACACCCTGCTCAGTTCAACCCCTTCTTTAAAGGCAAAACATACATCTCTCACCAGATCAGCCATTTTACTTGCAGGTACTCAGCCAAGAGGAAGATGAGCATATATTCGTTCAGAAACCTAAAGGAGAGCATGCAGTGGATGGAATGATTTTGGAGAAGGTGACCTGCCCCAGGTCATCTGCCTGGAGGGGCACCCCAGATGGAGCCCCAGGCTTTAGAGAAAGGGAATTAAACCCTGAGGATGGGAGAGAACTATTCCGTAGGCACTTTTGGAAGAGCAAAGATGAAGAACAGGGTTTCACCGAGAGTCCCTTGGAGAGGCACAGGCAGACAGGGTGGCCCTGCAGGTGAGGAATGTGGCTACCCTGGGCCTTAACACCACTTTACCAGAAAGGGACCCAGAGCTGTTCTTTCATCCCGCTGCTGTCCAAAGTAACAAGGCTGCCTGCATTCAAGGCAGTGGTACAAGGAGCTCCACATTTCTACGTCACCCTTGTCATGCCAACTGCCCCTGCCGGGTCCTCTCCTAAGATCCCCACCACAGTACTGTCCCTGACAGGCCCTGGGCAGGTTCTCGTACCGGGGCAGAGGCTACAGTGGCAGCGTGTCTGAGACTGGATGGGACGCTGTACGGGGAGTGTGGGAGGTAGCATTTCTGTTCTCCTGTCAGTGTTCACTTGAGAAGGCTGCACTCCAGTCTCTGCCTCTGATGTGCTCAAGACAAGAGGCAGCTTTTGTCATCGGATGCCAGTGTGGAGTGTTTTCTGGCTCTGAGCATTGACTTCTGGGGATGGGGGCAAAGTCTTCAGAATCACTTGTCAGGCGCGGCACCTGGCTTCATTCACTTACGGAGCACACAGGTTCCGTGGGGTGGGAGGAGACACTCGGGGCTCTTGTCAGCAAGCACTAGGCTGCAGAGATGAAGGAAGGGGTCTTGGAACAGGGACGACACAATGGAGAGACTTCCTCAGGTGACAGGCATTCTTGCCCTCCAGAGGACTTTGCCATCAGTCGGCTTTCCCGTAGGCATGGGGACACCGATCCACGGCAGCCTTCCAGTGAATCTGAGACTTGACGGAAGGTGAAGGCTTGGCTAGCCTGGGCCCATTGTCCTCTAATGCCAGCCATGATGTCTCTGTTTCAGGGAGTTGTGGGTCCTGGGAAAGCCGAAGAGCTCTGAGGCTCCTGTGAGGGCCAGATGCCATCAGGACCTCCCCTAGAGAGCAGGGGCTGTGACACCTCCCTGATGCCCACAGACCACTCGTCACCACGCACCCACACACTCCTAACAGAGGCACCATTACCATTCAAAAAGGCAAAAATGCCTCTGTGTTTACATGTTTTCATTTTTATTTATTTATATTTTAATTGGCCCTCAGGCAAATTCTTTTTTCTGCATATGCGCCCATGAGTTTTGACAAACACACAGCAGTGCACTCAACACCAGACAAACTCCAGCCCCTGAGATGCCCCCTCCCTCGAGCCAGTGGTCCCGCCTCCCTTTGCCTCAATCCCTGGCAACCACAGAACTGCTTCCTGTTCCGCATCTCCTAAAAGCTACAGGACTGAACTCTCTCTCTCTCTCTCTCTCTCTCTCTCTCTCTCTCTCTCTCTCTCTCCATGCTGCTTCCTTCGCCTAGACTCTTGTATGTTCTGCATATACAGAAAATGCTTCCATGTATGTGCACACCTGTGTATTTGTGTTTGGGCAGGAACACATGGTGTGTGAATGTGTGCATGTGTCTCTGTGTGTGCCTCTGTCTCTGATTGTCTCTCTGGCTACCTGTTTATCTCTCTCTTTGTGTAGGACAGAAGTCAGTCTTTTGCCTTCTTCATTTTTTTTTTTACCTTGATACGCCATCTCTCACTAGCTTGGAGATCACTGAATAGATTATGCTCTCCAGTCAGCAAGCGTCAAGGACCTGCCTGTCTCTACCTCTCTAGTGCTGGAATTACACGCTAGAGTCACCCTGTCAGGCTTTCTTCTATGGGTTCTGGGGGTAAACACGAGTCCTTGTACTTTTAAGGCAAGTACTTTACAGGCTGCACCATCTCCCCAGCCTCCCACCTCTAAAACAAATGCTTCTTAAAGGTACAAAAGAAAAGTCTGGTGGGAACTCAGTCCCCGCCCAGTGGAAGTACTCCTTCCTCCTTCCAACCGTCTTCATCCTAGCCCGGCTCTGGCTCTGACCTTCTAGCTCTAATTGCCCATATCTAATTGCCCAAAGCTCCCACCTCCTAACCCTCCCTCCTGAAACCCACCTGTGCTGAGCCTACTTCCTATTCCACACTAGGTGCTCCAGAGTCCCTGCAGGCAGCTGACCCTAATCCACAGGGGGGGGAAAAAGCCTCCACAACCACTATTAAGTCCTACTAATAAGCAAATGCAATCTGAAGAATGCTTGCTGCAGCTCAGGCTGGTCACGCGATGATACAACACACCTGACACCCCCACCCCACTCATTCCCAGAACGTCTGTGGGCTGAATTCTGGCGCCAGCACTCCATCTGCAGTCTGACCTCTCACCCTGACCCTCTCACTCTGTGAAATGCGGCATTAAACTGAAGTACAGCAGGACCACAAGGTGACAGAACTTCGTGGGGGCGGCAGGGCTCAGGGTGGCCGTGTGTCCCCAGTGCAACGGGGACGACCACGGGGACACGGGTGCCCAGTGTGGGTTTCTGTGGACTGTGCTGGCTCGGGGAGGGGACCGTGGGACATGCTGGCAACCCGCTCCAGCAATCCAGTGCATCTTGCCCACAGTCAGACCAGGAAGCACTTGTTCTATGCAGAACCATTTCCTGGCTCATCCTGTTCCTTCAGACTGCCGCCACCAAGAGCAGCTCAATCCGCCACAAACAAGGGCAGAGGATGGACTGGGGGGAGATGCTCAGAACGCTTGTTAGGATCCAAATGCGGTTGATCCTGCAGCCTTTAGTGTTGGTTTACAGCAGAACCTCTTCCTTCATGCTGCCCTTGCCCAGCGCAAGGCATCGCATCCAATGTTGCCGCCCCTGGTCAGGTGCAGCCCACTACCAACGGCAGGCTGCGGGAGAGGTAGCAAGGCTGTCCCGGTCTCTCTTTGGCTTCTACATACTACACTGAGGGTCAGGGTCTTCCTGAAGCCTTGGCTGCTGGACCCACTGGTATGACGTAGCATCCGCGTTCAGCCCCTTCCTCTCCCCAGCCCTGCTACCTTCTCAGCCTTAAGGCTATTGCTTCCAAGTGTGCCCAGTGGAAATCGCCTATGTGTAACAGGCTGGGGTGTAGCTCGGCTGGTAGCGTGCTTACCACCACATAAACATGGTTGTACACGCCTGTAATCCCAGGGCTTGAAAGGAGGAAGCAGGAGAACCAGAAGTCCAAGGTCACCCATCCTCACGTGGGGAGCTCAAGCCAGCCAAGGCTACATGAGACCCTGATGAAAAGCAAGGAAGGGAGGAAAAGAAGAAAGAAAGCGAAGAGAAGAGGAGGGGAGGGG